>VZRE01012746.1:0-110032 GCA_013396775.1 Cephalopterus ornatus | reverse complement strand
GATGAATTCCATCAGGCCCCATAGATTTGCAAGGATCTNATGAATTCCATCAGGCCCCATAGATTTGCAAGGATCTAGCTGGAGTAGCAGATCCCACACAATTTCAGGCTGACTGGGAGTTGCTCATTCTCTCAGTCTTGGTCCTCCAGCTCAGGGCACTGAGACCCCCTTGGTCCATCATCTGTGTTGCAGAGAGAGGCAAAGAAAGCTTTAAACACCTCTGCCCTGTCTCTGTCCCTGTTTGTGAGGTGACCATCCTCATCCTGTAATGGGCCAATGATATTTCTGTACTCCCTATTGCCATTAATGTATTTGAAAAAGCTTTTTGTTTCTGGCAGCTTCAACTCCAGTTGAGCTTTGGCTGCACAAATTTTCTCCCTACAGCAGCAAGCAGCATCTCTGAATTCTTCCCATGTCACTTGACCTGGCTTCCACTGGGCATACACCTTCATTTTTTGTCTTCCAAGAGAAGATTCCTGTTCAGGCAAGCCGGCCTTCTGCCTCACCTGCTTGATTTCTGACATTTGGGAGATGCCTGCTCCTGTGCCCTTAGGAGGTGATGCTTGAAAAGTCACCAGCACTGACGGACCCCAGCACCTGCAAAAACATTTTCCCGTGGGACCTTACGTACTAATTCCCAGAGCAGCCTGAAGTCTGCTCTCCTCATATCCAGAGCTGAGGTTTTGCTGGCACTTTTCCTCCTGTCAACAGAGAGCATTTTCTAAAAAGTTGCACTGCTAAGTATATAGCACACATTTCCTCCTGTCTTTTCATATTTCATCAATCAGTAGTTGCAAATTCATGCCTTGGAGTTCTGTTGAAGTGAATGGTACTAGAAACTGTCAAAACTCACTTTAAACCTTATATTTTTCAGACAATGAAATTTTACATATGCATAGCTTATAGTACTCTAAATTAGTCTCTGATATTGTACTACAGCCATTGCTATTGATTTTGTGACCATTTTACTAAATTATGCTTTTGTATTTGAAGAAAAAAGTTATTACTTGGAAACGAAATGAGGAATGAATTGGTGTCAGACATTTGGGTGGACATACTTTTAGCAACCAACACTTTGCTGGTATATTTGCTGCTAGAATAAGTGTATGTGCTAGAAGTGTGGGGGAAAAAAAACACATGAAAAAACAGTCGCAGTCCTTGCTAATGTCTCTATGGCAGCAAAACTGGAAAGAAAATGGAAGAGTACCAGAATAAATGTCTAATAGCTTATTCCATTTAGGGAACAAATGTAATTTTTGCCAGTGAAGTCTAAGCTACAGTTACACAGGATGTTGAGGCAGGGAGGGAAAAGGACCTTAGTAAAGACCTAATTACATAATGATTTCAACACTTTAGGTATATCCACCCTTAAGTTCTCATGTTGAAGTTTTGCAGATGGGGAGGGCTTATTTTGTTTTTTTCAGAAAGTGCTGGTTGGGGGATGTCTATAAAAGAACATCTGTTAAATGTGATCCAAGAGCCATGTTAGAATTCAGGTTGAACTGAATATGGAAACTTTCTATTTTCCTTTTTTCTTTTAAGCTTATTCTTATTTTTTCATTCAAGTAATGAGAAAATGAACTGTAAAAAAGACTGCAAAGTCTTTCGATTTTGTCATCCAGTCTCTAGTCTTTTACATGTTTTGTACATCTTCTTTTGCCATTTTGCATTATCTCCAATTAAGTAACATTTTCAGTACAATGTATTTTGAATATTCTGTATGTTCTCAGTTTTTCAAGAAAGAAGCTTATACATTGTGACACATAAAACAAAAGCAGAAAAGACACAAGAATGCAGCTGTTTATTACTAGCTGATGAAGAATTAAACAACTTTTTTGGACCATCTGCAAAGCTTACTCATATGGCCTCTGCTTTTTACTGTCGTAAAATGTAGCTTTTGAATTAGTGGCGAATTGGAGCTCTGAAATTATCACTACTAATCACGTATTGTGAAAGAATGGAAAATATACTATTCACAGAATCACTAACTATTGCTTGATTTTATAGTTACTGTACTCGCTATGACAGTGGCATATTCTAATATGTCCTATCTCTTGCCTTATCTCTTTTTAATTTAAAGTGTTAGTAATGAGGGAAAGGTATGCCCCTAATCAGAGGTTAGGAGGTGAGAAGGATTAATCTAAATGGGGTCACAAGATTTTCACCTCTCCCTTCACCATGGACTTATAGCAGAGACCTATCAGGTAAGTGAGGGTCACAGGGTAAGGGAGTCACACAAATGACAGAGCCTTTGCAAACAGTAACAAGGTGAAGCAGGGATGCATATCTGGCTTTTTCTTCCTGAACGCTACTGTTCTCAAGCTGAGAAACAAATTATAGGGATCCATGGTTAAATCTTGCATCTGTGTGGGGTCACAGAGTAAGAGTATGATTTGGTTTGGAAGGGCCATTCAAATATTATCTAGTCCAACCTCCTGGATGATGGTAAAGGGGCACAAGCATCTGATTATGCAGCAGCCTACCCACAGAGTTGTAGACTTTCAGTATCTCAAAGTTGTCGACAGTTCAGTATCTCAGGATTTTGGGAGAATTAATTTATCTGTCAAACACATATGATAGGGAGGGAAGAACAATGGGGGATGATGCCTCTACTGGTGCTTGCCCAGTTTGATATTTTTTAGGAACTTGCTGAGGATGCATGTCATCCTGTCATCCAGGTCTTTAAAGAAGTCATTAAGTGGTATTGGCTCCAGTATTATTCTCTGAAGGATACCAGTAGTAAATTAGTTGCCAATTGAACTGTATCACTGATCACAACGTTTTGAGTCTGATGGTTCTTCCAGTTTTCCACCCACTTTATAGTGCACTTATCAAGTATATATCTCACTAGTTTGGCTAGAAGGACCTATTGAGAGACTATTGAAGATGTTTTTAAAGTCAAGATAAACCATATCATTGTACCCATCTTAAACAATCATCTCATAACAGGCACCTAAATTGATCAGGCATTACTTGCCCTGGCTAATTCATGCTTTCTAGCGCATCTAGTCTTTCATGTGCTTGGAAGTGGCTTTGGGAAGAATTTACTCCATAATCTTATTGATGAATACCAGGGCTGTGATTGTGCAACTTCCTCCAACTCTGAAGCAATCTTCATCCTTTTCTTGATCACCTGGTCTGCAGCTGATGCCTACCATGACATCACACATGTTGCTTTGTCCTCTGATCTGTACTATCTGTACTGTTCTGTTGCTTTGTCCTCTGATCTATAAGCTCTCAGATTACTTGGGTCTGTTGTCCTCTTTTCTCCCTCTTACCTCGGAGCTTCCCTCCATGCTGTCCAGGAGCATGAAGGGCTGGAGTGAGCCAGGCTGCTCAAGGCAACAATCAAATGGAGCAAAGGCATGGAGGGCAAAAAGGGGAGATATGCCCTCGCTGAGGGGAGGGATGCAGAGATGCATCTTTTCTGAGATCTCCCAGCTTACTGCCCGTCCCCAGTGACCCTAATCTTCACTCCTTGTTGCCAAAGATAGTCAACTCGTTTCCATGAGATTTCTCTCCCTTCACCCTGTCTGCAGGTCTTAGAGTCATGAGGCCAGATAGCCCGTATCATTATCCAGAGCCCAGGAAAGGAACTCAGAACAGAAAGGCAAGATACATATGCAAAACCACTCAAATATATGTAACTCAAACTTTATGGGAACCTAAAACAGGAGAGAGCAGAGCCAAATGTGTGTGTATTATCAAGTGTATGTAGCACTCTGCAGAAAATATGGATGTTGTCTATGAACACAGTATCTCTGGGAGCAGTGCACCTCCTCACCCCAACTGAAGATTGCTGGTCACATCAGAACTCACAGAGGAGTGAGAGGTGAATGGAGAGGATGGGATCCATTCCAGGCAGCTGAAATCAGCCAAGACACTTAGCCACTGCTCTTGGAAAGGCACTCTGACCCCAGTCAGCTACCCTGAAAATGAAAATTTGTAATAAGGAATACATTTTGTAGTGAATGTATTCATTTTAGGGGGAAGAGAGTGAAAGGCACTGAAAGGAGGATGATGAAGAATATTCCTTGTCTGCTGAGTGAACTTGTGTCTCCTGAGGCTTGGAATGCTCAATGATCTATCAGAAGGGATTCTCCTAATATGTGTAAGGGCTGCTAAACATACAGAAGAGATGCTTGCCAACAGCCTGATATGTAACTCTGATATGAGGGGATCTATGTATGTAGCTAGAGAGCTAAATAATATAGGTTAATTGCACCTTTTTTTTTTGCTCAAGACCTAAGAACTGTGGCTTTTTCTGCTTGTACCTGCAATATCTGGGCTGAGTGGCTAAAATGAGATGTTTGGTTTTATTTGTAAATGAAAAACACTGCTTCCCTACGAAAAAAAACCTAAAAAACAGAAGTGGTAGAAAGGTCTGATGAAGCTAGCATTGTTCTCTAGTAAACCACTTTTAGTCAGATATAATTCAAGGCAGAAAAAGAAAATTTCTGATTTCAGTAAGAGTTTGAGGAGAGATGGGAGAGGGGTCAGGAACAATCTCTACATTTAGGACTTTCATTTGTATATTTTCTTGCAAACTGAGCTTTTGAAATAATCTGTATTTTAGAGTTCCATGCTTTAAGGAAAAAAATATCTGTGTGTACTTCTGAATGTGCTTCACTCAGAGATGTGCACATTTAGAATAAATTGAGTATTACAGGGAACCAGATGTTGTGACAATCCCCAGCTGGGTTTTTGGCATCTAATGGGTATAGTCACCTGGCATGGGCTAGAGCCGAACATGCCACAGGACAAGCTCTGCACAGGAGAGTTGATGTTGAACTTTCATCATTTGTGCTTAAGTTTTACTTAAGTTGCATACAGATGGATTCAAACATAACTCTGGAAGAACCCAAAACCACATGCTTGAAGTTAGTGGAGTTACTAAATTGTGAAGAAGTGTAGGAGATCATAACTGTACCTGCTATTATAAAATAGTTGAATACCACTAACTATAAAATATTGTTAAATATTATAATGGAGTTTATTGTATTCTAGCAAAAAACAAAAAATGTACTTGAATGTATGGATTAAAATAATGTTTTTATTAATTTAAGCCTCCACAATTCTCCTAGTAGATCACAGAGTCACAAAATGTGATAAAAAGCTGGCTTTACTATTAGGACCTCTGATGGCTTAAGGGTATGTAAACAGTTCACAAGGCCAGGCAGATCCTAGTTGGCTACACATCTGAAAAGCCTCATATGATAATGTTATTTCAGGTAACATGTAGCTGTTTTTAACCAGGATTTACCAGTAATCAGACTTTAGTTTATTCAAGGACTGTGCTGCATATTTTAAGACAGAGAAGCAAAGGATTCCGACAAGGAAAGTTAGACCAGCACAGTATGAAAAAGGCTTTCAGAGCAACAAACCGTTTTTGAACCTGGAAAGCAGAATAAATTAATGAGGTTTGCTGTATTTGATGCAAACCACTATAAAGGGAAAGAAATCAAGTGAACAGAGGCCTTGAGGAACCTGGGTTAAATCAGTTCTAAGATCCCATTAGAATGCAGTTCAGGAAGTTGGCTGATGTATTTGCTGTGGTTATCACTGGCATGCTGTGTATTATTTATTTCTATCAGCTACTGAATAAAGATATAGAAACATATGCTGTCAATTATATCGAAATCTATTTGCTTCGGTATCTGTGGTTTCAGTATATGGTTGAGTTCCACCAAAGTCCAAAACGCACCACTGCCCCCACACAGCCTTAGGCTGCTGCTGATGCTGAGAGAGAATTTAAGATATTGACTGGCTGTGTTTATTAATGTTTAGCACTTTTCATAATTCTAAGTAACCATTTTTAAAGGAATGGTAATTTTGGTCAGATTCCAAGTGGGCAGTTTCATTCTGGCAACCCTTATTGTTCTGACAGCTTCAGCTGAGGATGTAGTCTTGCTTCTATCATCGCCTTTCCTTCATGAATATGGTAAGCTGGTAGTGCTTAGAGTTGTGTTCTCACTCATTCTGTGCCACCCCTACTTGTATGGGCATTTATACATCCATGTGGTAAACTGGATTAAGGAAACTATAAACTAATGCAGTAAAAATCACTTAGTAATTTTAACCTTACCTATTTCCGAGGCAGGTAATGGTACAGAGTGGGAATACAGTACCAGCATGGAGAGGAAAGTGATTTCTTTCAGCTGGAATGCTAGTTTAAGTCTGTGCCAGATTAATGTGTTTCTGTAGCCAGGATCTTGTTATTTATTCCTGTACACAGCTCCCAAATATAATATATTTTCAGCAGTATATGAAATAATATCTATATTTACTGGTGTCCATCTGTCTCAAGTGAAGGGCTAAACATGTTTCAGAGAAGTCAAGAGGGTGCAGTCTGTGCTTTGATAAAGGTTCCTACATCTGTTCAATTTGCTTTTGTTCTTTTTTGGCAGAAAAAAAGAAAGTTATATCCACACCCCCTGAGTGTTGTATGGAGAGTTCACCAGCTAATATAAGTACAGCTAGCTTCTACATTTCATCCCTAATGGATGTGTTTCTGTGTGTCCTGGATTCCGAGACTGATGGCAGCTCACTATCCACCAGCAACTCCCAGTTGTGGTGGTGTGGATACCAGGACTACTACTCCTCATTTGTCTTTTAGTCTCCAATAGTGAAGCTGAATGCACTTTTGCAGTTTCTTTTCTCAGATTTTCCATCTTTTCTTTTTTTCTTTCTTTCTTTTCCCCCATCTGTTTGGCTATTTTATCCGTGTTGGAGGAAAGAAAACACCCTTGAGGAAATGCTCACTAAGACAAGGTCAGCTCAGATTTCCCCACACTTACCGAGAGACAAGCTGAACGGCAACTGTTTTCTGTGTCATGATATAATATGATGTGCTGTGATACAGGGCCAGTTAGAAAGCTGATAAGCAGTCGTAGCAAAGAAAGGGAAGCAGCTTTTTGGAACATTCCCAGCTCATATGAGCATTGCTCTGGCAGCTGCAGTAAAAGCAGTGGGAGGCAGCATCCCATAGCAATGAGGCTGATTCAAGTACTCAGGTTTTAAAAATGTTTGGTGCAGGGATTACATCTTCAATTCAACATCAATTCAACAACAAGTACACGGTTTTTTTATATATATGTTTTCAGGACTGCAATTTAGATACACCAGAGTTCAGTGTCACCTAACCCACTGGCTGGACTTGCCTGCATGAGCCTGAATAATAATTCTGATTTATTCAAGAGATCTGTGTATATTCTCATTGAAATTAATGGATTACTTTTGTGAATAAACTTTTTTGGTTGGTTTTATATCTGTGAGGATTTGAAAATATATTACATAAACTAAATATGAGAACAGTTCTTCTGTCAGATTGATACTGTGAGTCTGATGGTCAGGTTAATGTTTGTCTCTTAGTTACGCTAGAAATTAGTGGTAGGATTGAAATTAGAAGCTTGTATCACCAACAAACAGCCTCTGATATTGGCATTATTTTCCTAATTTAAATATATAACTGTGCTCAGCATGCCCCAAAAACCATCTGCCAAAATATGTAATACAGATTAAATCATCTATGCAAAAGAATGAAAGAATACTAGTAACTCATATTCTATACTCAGAGGCTGACATTAACTGCTCAAACAAGAACCATGTTCCAATATTACAAGATAGAGCTCAGATCCAAGGGCAAAATTTGGCTCTAAAGAACTGAATAGAAATTATTCTTAGAAAGGCTTCAATTATCTCCACAGTAAAACTACTAGAATCCTCATTTTCGTCACTACAGACACTTGATGGAAGAAGCAGATGGCCACACAAAGCATTCATGCTATTTTATTTGAGATTTTAATGTAAACTGAAATCATAAAATAATTTAAATAAGACTTTCAAAATGGGCACAAGAATTCTTAGTTTTTGAAGGCTGCAAGTCTAAACAAATCTTGAAGTAACCAGAAAATCAAACTTCTACCCTGGTTTATCTTGTTCTATTATTGAATACAATCATTACTTTTTACTGTCCAAATATCCTCCTAATGTTTATTCTTCTTGTATATCAGGCTAATACCTTCTTTTATATGGTCATTAATGGAACACTCTAAAGCTGTTTAGTGGTTTTGGCATTTCTGTTAAAAATTACTTGGTAGAAAAAGTTTCTTCTACTTGGCCAGAATTCTGGCACTGGTTTTAGTCTGCTTGTGGCTGTCAGTTTTCAGCGATGCTGGAGGCAATTATGAGACTCCTGTTCTCTGATTTCTCTACAGGAGACAGTCGCAAATGCGAGGATTGGTACATGTGGGTGTATCTTCATCAGCCCCTATCACAGGTCCTATAACCTCAATAGTCAAGATCCCATTTTGTCATGTCAGTAGTGTCTGTCAGCGGGCTAGCAGTGTGGGAATTAGCATTTGCACCTTATTAAAGCTATAGGTAACCCCGTTGCTCAGTGGAGTCTTCAAGTGCCTGCCAGGCATTAGACATCACACAGATACATTGACTTCTTCTGCATTATGGGGAACTCTTACAGCTGCTTTTTCTCCCTTGCTCTTAAGAGCATGATTTTTGCTGTCATGTGATTTTGAAGCAGACATTCCTAAGAATACAAATAATGGCTGTATAAACTGAAATCACAGCAACTGCCGTTGACAACAGTCATGATTTAATTACAAAGATTGACTTTGTGTATCTCTTCATCCCTAAGAAGAGATGAAAAGGTATTGTGAAGTACACTACGCCCAGTATACACAGGAGTTTAGAAAAGAGGAAAACTGAAAATCCTGGTTTAAAAAGACTACTAAGTAGGCCAATTCTCTGAGTAAAAGCAAAGTGTCTCAGAAAGGTTAATTCAACATAAGTTTAGTAAAGTAAAATTACATATGTTTTACCTTTCTGTGTTTTGTTATCCATTCATTTTCTCCATTTAGTCACATTGTTGAGATGAGCATATATCAATTATAGAATTATTAGAACATGATTCCCACTTGACAGCAAATGGTTGGAGATTTAATTTGTTCAGCTGTTGTGAGCTTGCTGAAACAACTGTGTACTGAAAGAAGGATTCCACATTTTTTTCTCATTCTATTTCTCAAATATTTACTCTTATGAAATCGCTTAGCACTAAGGGTCCATGTTGTCCTTTGAAATCAATGGAGGTGGGCAGGCACATCTGGTGACAGAATTAGATTCTACTCATTTTTTTTCCTCTTAATTCTTCTATAGCAGAGGTTGCCAGACCTAGTATTTAAGGAAAACAAAAACACTGTCATACTTAAATTTAAACAAATGATTTTGACTTAGTTTTTGGTTTTTTTTTTTCATATTACAATATTACTGTTGCTTATCTGTTTGGGGGTTTTTTGTAGTAATAGCAGCAACTTTAACTGATGCGAAATTATGTATTTATATCACAGATCAGGCTGCAAATTCATTCTTTTCCAGAGAGGCAGAAAGATCATGTAAAACTGGTGACCACATGTTGACAGGCTGCATGATTTAACAAAACCAGAGGCAATAATTTAAAAGAAAAATGTTTTATTTTCTGCCAGCAGAGTATAATGGAGAGAAATTGGTTGGTATTATTTTTAAAAATTGCTCAAATCACTGTAGTTAGTATAAAATTGTCTCTGGAACTATTTCCTGTAAGTTAACCAGACATATGATTGTATCCTTTCTATTTTGAATACTGAAGCTCACATTTCATCTGTCTTGTGTAGAGCCTGTCAGGTATAATAGCTCTTTGTGATGGTTCCTTCTTTTCTTCTTTCTTTTCTGTAGCTAAACCCCCACCCACAAACCTAATACAATTGCTGGTTTTAAGTATCACTCATTTAGCTATTACTAGCAGTTTAGCAGTCATTCCGCCTCTTTTCTCTTCTGTTGAGCTTGTAGATCTATCAACAGGTAAGTTCCAAGATTAACATGCAGTGTTTATAGGTGTAAACTTCCTCTTTCCTCTAAATTGTTTCTAGTTTACTTGACTGAGGTTATCCAAGTGATGACAGGTTTTAAATACAAAAAGGTGGCATTTTCAAACACAACATTCCGTGCATCTTTTCACTAGGAGCAGGATTTGCCAGCACTGTGTAGTTTTGAAAATCGTACTTTAATTGTTTGAACATCTCTGTGAATAATGACTTTTGGGGATTATCTCAAGAATTCATCGTTTTGCAGAATGTTTCTTCTTGTTTCTGAGTTTGCCTGTTTTAACCTGATTCTGCCATTTTACACTGAAAATTCTGAGGTGGTGTAAAAGAAATTCTTGCCTGCTTGAGGTTCCTTTACCCCTCAGAAATAAAATAAAAAAGTGATTGCAGAAAATTAGTCCAGATTAGTCTGAGATAATTCTACACGCCTGAGAGAAAACATGTTGGTTTCTCATATTATTAATTAATATTTTTCTCTCATTTTACATTCTCTAGCTTATGGAACTAATCAGATTGATTTCCATTTCTGAAACAAAAAAAAAAAACAAAACAGTGTCCAGAAATAACACAGAGGGAGAAACACAAAACTGATATTGCAGTTCAAAGCTATATATTAGTTTCTCTTTCTTCTGGGAGCCCCAAATTGAAATACTTCAGTTTTCTTATGAATAGCAGCAGAAAACCATAGCCCACTATGATGCTACTTCAGATATGGAGTAAAATAATCTTTAAATGTATAAATTGAAACATGAAAATTATAACTGTGGCTGCTACATTCAGTGTTGAAATTTTTTCATTGTTTTATTGTTGAAAAAAAAAAGACTGCTAAAATGAAGACTGGAAAACATGCAATGACTGAGTTTGTTTAGTCAATTGAGAATCTTGTCAAAGGGAAGGTTAAGAGGGTGACTTGATCATGGACCATAATTACCCAACCAGGGAGAAGATAGCAGATATTTGGAGTTTCTTTTGTTTAGTGGACAAAGGAATTGCAAGATTCAGTGACTGAAAGCTGAACTCAGCAAAGTTGAAACAGGAAAAAAGCCCGCAAAATGTTAATGGTGAGGCTAATTTAAACATTGCAGCTGCTTAGCAATAGAAATTCTTTACATCTTGGAGTTTCCAGATTAGGATTGATACTTATGCAACAGAAACCAGAATTACAGGGTAATGTTATATGCCCTGTCTCATGATGAAGGTAGTTCCTAGATAATCATAATATTCCTCTCTGCTTTCCTCTCTGATCTAGACCTGTGAGACTTTACAGGAACGTGCTCTATCTGCTGAGTAACTAAGAGGTCACTCAAGGCAAGGAGCTTGAGAGGGCTCTAACCTCTGGATCCTGTTTTGTTTTGTGGTTTTATGTCATTCATATTTCTCATCAGTGAGTCTGGTTGGGCCTTTTTGAGGAATTTTTTTAGCAAGGATCTTTAGTACTTGGTTGCAATGCAGCTAGGGCAGCTGCTGGACAGTATTTCAGAGCCCTGGTAGTTTTAATACCTTTAATATGCACAGTCTGGATTTAGGATATTGCTACTCTTGCTGGTAGTTGAATATTGTCAAAGAAGATAAGCATTACTTAGAGCATGAGATTTATGTCTCAACTGTTAAAACTTCGAGGCTTTTGTCTAAGTGTTGCTTTTTACAGTTTTAGCATTGTAATTGATTTTGTGGGGGTTTTAAGGAGGGGTTTTGGTATACCATTATTTTGGTCATAAAATGCATGTGGCATCAGGTCTACTCTGACAAATTAAAATGGTTTTTGAGGAGAATTGTTTTTGCTGTAAAATGTCTGAAAACTTTATTTAGAAATTAAATCTTGGGTCACCTACAAGTGCCTGAAAACGAAAATACACAGGGACATACTTCCAGCACAGCAGGAACTGTGTGCGGCAATTCCCGGTCTGGGTTGAATGCATAATCTTTGACAGTACTCTTGGCATTTTAGGAAATACATGAGCCCAATAATGTGTGTGGCCAGTACTGATATCTGTAAAGGGAACAAGGAGGGAAGTCTTCCTTCTACAGTCAATATGGGCTTCATTTTTATCCCAATGTATGAAAAGTGCTGAAAATCTAACAATATCCTTTTTCATATGACCTTCTGCCCTTTACCAGTGTGCATGACATTTGTTGTCCCCTGTCCCAGAGCATTAAATGGAAAATACGTTAAATAGAAAAAGTACAAGGGAAGTCAGTGGGTACCGTAGCCTGTCCTGGAATATGTAAGCAGTAATAAACATTATTTCACTGGTGGTATGTGTGAAAGAGATGCTTGCTCATGAAAATCCTGCTGTCTTGTGCTCTGCTGACATTCATTCACAGTAAACTGCTCAGGGTTCAAGCAAGGGGGCTAAAAGTGAAAGGGCCTGAAGCTGAGGTTTTCTCCATTGAGTCAATGGTTCAACAGCTAACACTGCATCTTGGAGAGTGAAGCTCATGCTTCCAGGAAAAAAAAGCTTCGGTAAATCCATTGGTGAGCTTCTGGAGGCAGCTGGATCTTCTAAGACTACAGAAGGAAAAATTTGCATGCACTATTTGTTTTTGAGCATTCCACGGAGGTAGCTATACTACTGTCCAGGCTGGTTGTTGCGTATTTTTGTTTCTTGGGAGTTTTTTTTGTTTGTTTGGTGGGTTTTTTGTTTGTTTGTTTGGTGGGGTTTTTTGTTAGTTTTATTTGTTTTGGTTTTTGTTTGTTTGTGTTTGTTTTTGTTTTTTTTTTAAAGACTTGCTGGAGTTATTTTGAAACTAGGTAGCTTGAGTATCAATGACAGAGTGATTTTTATCAGTACAGGTTTTATCACAGGCAGCAAAAAACATGCAGGGCTCAAAGCTGACACTGGTCGTGTAGTTCATTGTCTGTCCTGTTCAAGTTATATTGTCAGTTTTAAGATAGCTCGATTGTGACTCTGAATTGGAATGGCTCTTTTGGACTGCGGTGCCAGTGTATCCTATACCCCTTCAACACTTTTTCACAGGTCTTCTAAAGACTGCCTTAAGTAGAGTTCAAAACTAGAACTTGTGTATGTTCCACATAGACCCATCAGAATATGCGTAACTTTTAGATGGGAAGGAGAGAACTAGAAGATGATGAGGATGATAATTGTAAGAGTGGCTAAGGAGACAACGAATGTTATTTTCTTCAGAAACGGTCTTAGTATTGTAGTAATTGAGAACACACCATTAAGAGATTATTTATGTGGCAGCAGTGAAAGAGAGGTTAGAATTCCTGTCTTTTTTTTCCTGGCTTTGGATAGTTACAGAGAGCACAGCCAACTCAAACAAAATCCCTGTTAGGTCATCTGTAAAGAGCAAACTTGGGTTGCCTGAAGGCAACATTGTGCTCTTAGGCCTTTTGGCAGTAGTAAAACTTAACGGTATAGATAAACTACCTGATGCAACTTTCATAAAAATAAAAAACCAAAATTTTTTTCTCCTGTACAGCTGTTTATTTCAGAGCTACCACTAGTAAAATAATGCTATGGAAAATAATAGCCATAGTTAATATAAATGTTGCAGCAAAAATTTCTGCAATAGGTCTGACATAGGTGAGGAAAATACCAGCTATTTACTCGTTCTTGAAAATATTAATGCAGAACCAGATAAAAAACTCCTAACCTAAAGTGTTCCTTATTAAAGACAGTACTCAAAAAAGGAGCATAGCCAGAAATTTGGATTCTGTTTGTTCATTTCAGAGTGATTTATTTATGTAGTAGCTGCTATCTAGGCCAAAGTGTAAAGCTCATATTTAAAGTGCAGTATGCTATATAGCATTTTTGGTATAGTGTATGAGATAGCATACATGGACAACCTGGGCTGAAGCTACCTGGCTTTGCAGTTTAAAATGCGATGTTTGCTTCAGGCAGGTACATGTGACACTGTGCTCTCTTGTCTTTTGTTTTCCCCACATCACCTGATGGGTGTGGGTTTTCATATTTATGTGATTGCCATCATTCAGGGCTACAGTCACAATCTGGCAACAGTGTACCTGTGCTCTTTCTTTGCTTAGCCATGGAAATGCTACAGTAAAATTGCACTTTCCATCCTAATGCTGAATAAATTACTTCTTTACATATGCAGCAATATATTCTCCTGTCACATAACTCTTGTTATTTTTAATTGGAATTGCTTATGCTCATTGAGGGAGGAATACTTTTCATCCTGTTTTGAACAAAAATCTGTAATCTTGAATTTGTTTCTAAACTTCAGTCATGAGGAGAGCAGTGCAGGAAATTGCTGCTGTTCCACCAAATTAGCTTCTCAGATATCCTTTTAATTGGAGACCATAACTCAGATTCTTAGTATTTTAGGAAGCTGAACAGTACAAATTGAAATACATATATTTCCAGTAAAGACTCAGTTCAAAGAAGGCTTTTATACACAGATGAGTCTGCTAACAAATAGCATGTCATATGATAATGAGACCATGTTTTCTTACACAATTTCACATTTTGTAAGTGCACTGCTGTGAAATAAGTGGAGTGTTTATCTACTTTCTCTTAAACTGACAAATCTCTGCTAGGGACAAGTGTGCCCACTATAGACAGAACATAGGTATTCAAAAAAAGTCTAAACTCTCTATCAGAAACACATCACACTTGTTCAGAACATTCATTTCCGCCAAAGTATTCCGTTTTTAATGTAAAGACTTCAATTTATGTTTAAGAACAAGCAAACTATAGTACTTTGACAGCCGTTCACACTTAATTTCTTTGCATTAAACCAACAGCATTCTTTTCCACAAACATCCATTGTTAGGACAATGCTCTCAGAAGGAATTTATGAGAAATGGAATTATGTTACCAGGGAGATAGCATTTACTATAATGAAGAGTAGATCCTAGAAAATGGCCCCTTTTACAGCAGCTCAGAACAGAGCCACAAAAGCAATTGATTGGTCTTGGCATTTAGTCTTATATCAGCTGTGTCATCCATAGCTTCAGGAGTGAGAACACTAATCTGAAGTGACATTTCTGTTCTGGCGGGCTTTTCTGCCCTGATGAAAGCAATTACTTCATTCCTAAATGATAATTTGCAGGAGTTTCAACCACTTTAATTGATAATTTTTTGTTCTGAGAAGTTCAATTGTGAAGTGATTAGCTGATTTGGTAAATAGAAATTTAAGGTGTGAAATGTACAAGTTGCTCCAAGGTAAAGTGCTGTTTATTGGGTGCTGCAAAATTGCTTGATAAAACTGCAGTTTCTCTGTTATCATGAGGCTGGCAATTGCTTAGTTCAACACAGGAAGAAAAAAACCATCAAAACACTAGTGTTCTAGTTGTAGAGTTTAGGTTTGAAGAAATGTGTCACAGCTCACTTAATGGTTTCTATATCAAACTGTACATTAGTTTTGAAGGATTGTGCAGGGTGGCAAGTTTTTAATCCTTAAAAATCTGCCAGATTCCTATTATTATGTTTTAATGACTCACTTTGGAAGTGAATCCTGTTATTTAAACATTGCAACAAAGGTGCTCATTGGTGATAAAACATTCAGTTTAATGATTAGTTCAAGCATACACAAACCTTTTCCTTGACAAGTTTACATATTTAAAATAAAAGGATCCTCTTCTGTGAAACCACAACCCCTAAAAACCAACCTAACTCTCACTGATACAGTAAAAGCTTGGTTTAGTAAAGGTATTATTTTTTCATAAATTTCATGTTATTTTTGCAATAATTGTTAAAGCACTTCTAGCGAAATGTATTTTTGGTGTCTACAAGGAAAAGAAACATTTTTAATAGAAATCAGTTCTGTGATATTTTCCTATATAGTGAAAAAATAATGGTCATTTCATGTGTTAAATGAGAAATATAAAGCAAAAATGAAGGTCAAACTGATTTAGCACATCAAACAGTCTTTGTCAGCCAAGCTTAATATATCCTGAGTTTGTGGAACAAATGAAATTTTGCTGCTATGTTACACTTTGCTTCCAAACAACCATTACAACTGGTTATATATATTGTGTGAGCATCAGACCATCAAACAGTGCATCTTTACTGATGTGTTGCTGCAGTGATGATCTACAGCAGCAATCTGCCATTTATATAAGGGCAAAATGTGCATCTATATTTAGTTGTGAAATTGGCCTATTATACTCTTGATGTTTACAGAGGCTAACATAAATTAATGATGACAGCTATGAGCAGTGCATTAGTTAAGCAGCAGAGTTTTTACCTTGAACTTGAAGGTTCAAGCTTTAACTTCCAGCATGTACTATACAGCTTTCTTCACATATTAAAGAAAGTCTTCTGAAAACACTAATTTTTCTTGGACAGCATTAAATTGCTTTAATTCGTAGACTAGGCCATTGATGATAATATCAGATAATGGTTTCATTTACATTTTTGGCAAACTTTTGCCCTGTAAAAATGGTGATAATTATGGTGGGGCAAAAAATGAACTCCCCTGAAAAGTGTTTGCTCATTGAAAAGGTCTGATTTTGCTGTCTTTGAACTAAGTCAGATATTACATATCCCTTGTCTGATGTAAAAATCAGTTTGAGGAAGCAGTCTGCCTCACTAGGTTATGTACTGCACTTTCACCTGAAAGTCTCCTCATGCAGCTCATGTCAGAGCAAGTACAGACACTGTGGTAACTATAGATTCCAGTTAACTATGACCACAGATCTGACAAGTATGCAGGTGTTCAAAGGTTCACAAGTTAAAATGCTGAAGTCTTTGATGAATTTTTGATGGATGAATTTTTAATACAAGTCGACCTTTTTCCTTTGAGGCTGCATGCTAGATTAATTGATAAATAGTGAGACTGAGCAATGTTCGGATCTCCTAAGCAAACAAGTAGAAAAATCCATAAAAATCTGCCGTCTGGTTTCTCAGATCTACTTAAAAAGAAAGAAGGTAAAATTTAATGTGGCTTTTGATTTTCCTCCTTTCCTCTTTTTCGGGGGTTTTTCCCTCATGAAAGTAGTGTTCTCTTTTAAACATCATAACTGTTATTATTAGTCTTGAAGTTCTTGTACTCTCAATTCAGAAACAATCTTTGTGAAAAGAAAATCTATGAATAGGAAGGCAGAAAAAAAAAAGGCAAAGAAAGGGAGAAAACATCAAGTCAAAAAGTTGTCTCAAAAGAAAAGAAATCCCCGAAGATAACAAAAAGCAGTGTAGAAATTAGAGGTAAACATATTAACATAGTTTCATTATCAATTTTTCAGAACTAATTGAATTAGTCTTAGGAAGTTGGAAGAGGATTTTTTCTTCTTTTAATTCACATCTATAGGAGCATTAGCTCTCTTGCTTCATTCTTTTATACTCAATTGTATCTACTATACTGAAAAAATATCCAGTTCCATGCACATTTGTGAACTCTCTAGAGCATAAGCTTTAGAAAAACAGAACAATAACCAAAAACTCCCTTGATAATAGCAAGCTTTAGGCTTCTGCTTACCACCAGTGATGATGTTTGACTTACTACACTGGACTTTGCAACTGCAATACGTGAAACTATTCAGTGCAGGCTACTCTGTTTTGCTTTCTTCATATTTCCTCCAGTCTAAATAATTTTTTGGAGTCTGAAAACACTCACTGATGTTCAGATTAATATCCACTTGGACTGAACACTCTTTTTGAGATGTCACTATTAACTTTTGAAAAAACCTCAGGACTAAGAACAGTCTAATAGAATTAAAATAAAGAAATATTCCAAATAATTGGGTCATTTAAGTATTGATGCTATTCGATTATTTGAACTTCTAATAGAGTGTAATTGTGTCACCAACATCAGTGAAGTAAGAACAGATTTTTGTATGCCAGAACATGGCCTGTGGGTGGTCATCTATAGGTGGAGTGGGACATTATCTTAATGAATTGCCCAGGCATTAAGAGTCAGCTTCTAAATGTATTCGTTATTATAAATGGGCTTAACTGCCCCCGTTGTTTGCACTGGTCAACTTGAAGCCTAGAAAATATTCTTAAGGATGTGACTGTGAGGGCACAGGTTATCAATTACTCCTCTACATCAGAATGTATAAACATTTGTATTAGTTGCATGTTCATGGTCATTCCCTACATTTCATTGATATAGATACTGAAATTATGTAAATAGGTTATTAATAAAACAGGACGGGATCTAAATTTGATTTAAATATAAAAATGTCCAAAGTATGGTAATACTCTGTCACATCATATTAACATGGAACAAAGTAAGAAAAAGATAAGAGGATCTTTCTAGTGTAACTCATATAGTACTGCACCAATGCACACCTATGGACTCAGCATAAATTTATTTCCATATGTAATGCTATAACTATGGTCAATAGCAAGGGAGCATTCTTGTGTTCTTAATATTGGAAAACTGTAAGCAGAGGGACATACATAATTGAAAGTTTCTTTCAGGGCAGTGAGGGGGCTGGATCACTTATCTCCAGTCCATATTCTTTGTTGCAGTTTCATTGTGCACTCTCATGTTGCACATCCTTTCCATATATCTGATTTCTTTTCTGTGAAATTGATATAACATCCATCTGGCTGTGTCCTTTGGAGAATTAGATAATGTTTATAGTGGACCTTTTGATCCTTGAATTTAAAAGACTAGACTAATATAAAAATATACATACAGACATATTACTTCAATCTCTCTAAAGCTTTTTATAAACATTATTAGATATTAGGTGTTATTTTTGCACTGTACCTGGTTTTGCTGCTGCTAATCCATATTGTTGTTGAGGATTAAGATATTCACTAGTGCTCAGTAACAGCTGAATTAACAGGTATGAAAATGTTTAGTAATACAAGAAAAAGTGCTCTGTTCTGGTATGCTGTTTCATTTGTAAAGTTTCTACTGAACTCAGGGATGATTTCAATGCCGTTCTCAAAAATACTGTGCATCCTTTGTGAGAGTATGTCATACTTCTCTGCTTGTATTTAATGGAAATGAGCAAAAACTATGATGACACACAGCAGTCCATCTGTCCCTCAACTTGGTTTTATGGCCTTCGCTCCCAATCCAGTCTCTATTTGTGACAAGTCCAATGAGAGTACCATAAATCCCCATCAGTGCTGTTACATGGGACTGTGCAGGGGGAAATCAATGTTTCTGAGAAGCCCCATTTGAGGAGTCTTGCGTGTGTCAGATTTAAGGGAACAGTAGGTGAAATGCAAATGTGAGCTGCCTTTCTAAAAGCAGGCAAGTCTGTGATGCTCCTGTTTCCAAGCTATATTTTGTAATCGTGGGTAGGAATACTTATTTATAACTGCAACCATTCCCCTGTTTTCATTCAAAATTCACATAATTAAATTTTTTCACTGTTTTTTAGTGCCCAAAGTGAGACATGAAAGCAAGATATTGATATGACACAGAGATTAGCTCAGTTGGTTAGAGCATCATGCTAGTAATGCCAAGGCTGTGGGTTTGATCCCAGTATGGGCCATTCACTTAAGAGTTGGACTCAGTGATCCTTGTGGGTCCCTTCCAACTCAGAATATTCTGTGATTCTGTGTGAACATATGCTAAAAAATCTTTGCTAATGCAGGTCAGTGTATCTGTTGATATGCTGCAACATGTTTGATTGCCATTAAACGCTGCAAAAATTGGCAGCTGTGATTGTCCCAGCTTTAAAATGACAGATGTCGATTGGTCAGATGTGAAGATTGTGAGTGTGCACACAGATATGGATGCATGTATATGCTTATGAATATAAAGTATATAAAATTATGTGAAATAAAATATGGAGCAGGTTAAGCCTGGAATGACCACAAGCACAATGAAATCACAAGTGACTTATGAGTACCCATAAAACTTTTATGCAACACCATATTATCATGTCTTCTGCATCTGCTGTGTCTTCAATAGAAAATCTACTTTAGAAATGTCATGTATACCATTTTAGAATTATATGATAGTATTTATTGTACCTCTCATCTGTAAAAGCCAGACCTTTATATCAGTCGATCTGGAAAGGCCCTAAAAGGAAAAAAAATTTATTTTAGAAACCATATCTAACAAAAGCATTATTTTTCAAGCCATTGAATATGCTGTCTATATGGTGCTGCTTCTCAGAATTATCAGGAGCTAGCAGCTGGAAAACTCTTAGTCTTCTTTAGTGGTCTTCATATATGGAAATCCTATGAGAAATATATTCTTAAAGGAATGCATGAAGTTTCACCATTGTGTGACAACATCATCCTTTTATATTTTATAGTGGTGCACTCTGATACAATTTTCTTAGCTCCTTCCCCTTCTCCACAGAAGGCAAGAGGGAGCAGTATTTATATCCCTAGGGTATATTTCCCACTGTTACTTTCTTGTTGGTATTGTAGATATATGTAGTTTCAGTTGTCTTTTGGGGAACCTTCTCTGTCATGTGAGAGCTCTTAAACATGTGATGCTTGCTTTCTTGGTGCTTTCTGACTGTTTTTGAAATCCACATAGCAAACATGGATATAGTTTCCCACACTTTTATTTTTCTCATTAGCAGGAAATCCTGTGTGTTTCTAGGTTTTTGCAGTCCGATACTTTAGTAAATTCGTTTGTGTTGCCAAGAATAACCTTTAATCCCAGTGTCATATGACAGGACCCAAGATGAGTTATCTTCAGTGTCAGCACTACTGTTTCTGTTGTGAGATTCACACCCCTCTTTTCCAGCATACTCTTGGGATTATCAGTACTAGTATTTTGCTTTGTTAAGAGAATCTGACGATGAAACTGATGTTGCCTATCAGAATCACAGGTGCCAGAGAGGATTAACAGTGATGTTTAGGTCATATCTAATGAATTCCTGCATCCTGCTGAGGAAATCACTGCTCTCAAATTAAGGACCCATTTTATCAGCATAACTGCAGTGTCTGACACTACAAGTCTATTTCCCTAGGGGAATTATGTAGAGTAGAAATTAGGACTTGTATGCACATATTGATGGACACTGTTTCTAAATTTAGCTTAATGCACTGATGCCAAGAGGACAGTGCTACAAATTACAAATTCCTTGACCTGATTCACTATGTGAAGCTTCCACAAATGACAAAATACCAAATGGCTGAGAGAAGAGGCCAGTTACTCTTTATACTGTTTCTCAGGAGTTTCTTTTGTTTATCTATTATGTCAGCTCCCCATCCCTTCTAATTTTTTTGTTGTAAAAGTTTGAATACACATAGGTTGCTTTCAAATGAATCTGTTTGCTGACACAGGTAGCCTCACTTTTCAGCTTAACTGACTTCCATTGCAAGCTGTTACTGATGCAGTAACATTTTGTATAAGTTTAAATTTCAGTATATTATTCAGTTTCAGCAAGCTCCTGAAACTTCTACTGGACTTGTAAACTGCGGATCCAGACTTTGGTGTTACTAAGGAATGTACTATCACTATTCAATTTCTAACATTTTTCAATTTCAGAAGGTGCTGAATTTGTATTGGTTTGTATTACTAGGGATCTCAGGGTTATAATTAAGTGCTTTGGAAAGAAGGTGTGAATCTTGGTGCAGACTTTCAGAACAGGTCTAGAATCTCAGTTCTTCTGGATTCCTCAAATTTGATTTGGTGACTTGAGGTTCTCAGGCTTGACTTCTGAGAAAAAAAAGTGTAGTAATAGGTAGTAAAGGCCACGCCTTGTGACATGAAATTTTCACTTGCAAGCAATTGGGCGGAGACCTGCCTTTCTCTTATATTGCGATTGTAGGTACTTAAGTTGTGGAGTGTGTACTACTTCCCTGGAATTAATTGGACAGTTCATACCTCAAAAAGCAGTAGCTCCAAGATTTCTGTAAATACTTCTATGTGTTATATTTAATGCACCTTTTGAGGGATTTTCCACATCTATGATCATAGATATTTAAAATTTAAATTGGGTAGAGATGCATCCACAATGAGTATTGTGAAATCTTATTTTTCAGGTCCTTTTTTTCCTAGACTATATTTTATGAATCAAGCTGCTAGCACTCTATGTAGAGTTCATAGACAAGTAGGTATTTCACTGTGTGATTCAGTAGGATTGTATATCTTTACCTGTGGGTAAGGGGTGTGCTGTTTCCTCCTGTATCTTTATCTTACTGTCTCTATTTCTTAGCTAGATTGTCTTTTTAAATATAATTGCTATTGGTATGCAATTGTGTAGGGAATGTAATGTGTTAACCACTCTCAGGGAAGTGTCATGGAGGGATTTCATTTGTGTGTTAAGGGCTCAGCTGATATGCCCTTTCAAGACTGAGGTGGCAGAGATGGCTACAAAAATGCAGGAGGCTGAGAACATTAAAATAAGATAACATCTGTAGTTTATTTTCAAATTAGAAAAACAGGTAAAGAGAGCTCTTAGATTCATGGTGTTATATCTGTGCACTTCAATTCTACTGATTTACACCATATGTCAGAGTGCTTTTGTAGATCTGGCCGTTATGATTTTTTTGTTAAGATTTGAGGTCTCTGGAAGGGTTGTAGAAGCTTGGGAGAAGCATTTGCTATTCCATTATATGCTAGTTGAATTCTAGTTCTGTTGTAAACCAATGACTCGTTAATGGAACTGTGGCTTTAACTTCATCAAATTAATAAGTAAACAAATGAGGCAAACAAAAGATAGACTCTTAGTGAGTGGCAAGAACAGTTTATACTCACTTTATGCAGCAATTTACAGACACCAATCCCAGCATCAGGATCAACCTGTACTCACCAAGGCAGAGGGATGTTAAAGCTTATAATATCCTGAGTAAAAGACTGTGTAAAAAAAAAGGAAAAAAAAAAAAAGTCAAAAACCTGAAAACCCTCTCATTAAAAACAAAAGAGGTAATATGAACCCATATGAACATTTCTTTGTCTCCCCAAAGCACGCAAGACAAAAAGTAAATCCCTTTGCCCTTGAAAAGTTGTGTTATTATACATTGAAACTTGAGTTATTGGGAAAGATCAGGAAAAGATGCCAGTGGTTAACCACTATCATCACACTGTGCATACAGCATTTTTGCACCAATTAAACAAATAGCCCAGGATTAAAATCTGAGTTACCTCTGCCTGTTCTGTATGGGTGGTAGCGAGTGATACATTGGTGCAACAGGTCTGAATTAATGTCTTTGCATTTCCAACAGATCCAACAGTGTAAAGCAGAAGGTCATTTCTGACCAAAAAGTTGACAGCCTGCCATGTGTGTGGTAGTGAGTTACAATCAGAAATGGGAAGCATGCAACTGTATTAACTGCTTGCTCACCCTCCTGACAAACATTACTGTTTCCACAGCAAAGACAGTTGAACAGCTCCTAAAGAGCAGCTTCATGAAACCCAGGAAGGTTTACATCCTTACACCAGACTTAAACTTCTGTGGCTTGTAAGATACTGTACAACATGTTTGGTCATCTTGGCTGCACTGCAGCCGCTGTCAGAGGTGGAACATGCACTTGAGTGATGTGCTTTTAAAACTTTTTTCCAAGAGTCAGAATTTGTCACAAGTGAAGGCAAAATTGGGTTACGGTGATACAGGAGAAGCAATGGCATGTTGGAAGATAAGCCCTGCGTACACAGCATCCTTGCAAATTTTTTCTTGAGACTGACAGCAGAAAAAGGAAGGGCAGGCTAAGAAGAAAGTGGCTGAAATGAGTTAAGAGTACTTACATATTATGTTGGCTACTACTGAAACTCCCAATATTATCATTAATTTTAATCATTCAAGTCTGGAGTACCATTTCATATATCCTATAGTCTGTAGACCCATACACAACAGCATTTTGAAAAGGTGGTAATTTATAGAGAAGACCAGCAGTGAAAAAAGCAAATTGGTTAAATGTGACAGAACACTAATATTGATGAATGCCCTACTTTGTTTATTTTCTTTCAGTTTACAAGCTTTGAGGAAGGAAAAGTCCCGAGATGCTGCTCGCTCTCGCCGGGGAAAGGAGAACTTTGAATTCTATGAGTTGGCAAAGTTGTTGCCACTGCCTGCAGCCATTACCAGCCAGCTTGACAAGGCATCCATCATCCGACTTACAATTAGCTATCTGAAAATGAGGGATTTTGCTAATCAAGGTGATCCTCCGTGGAACTTGAGAATGGAAGGACCTCCACCGAACACATCAGTAAAAGGTATGGAGAAAATATCTTTTGTAGTATCGAATATGGCAGCCTTTAGTAACCTCTAAATTGAATTTTTTACCATAATCCTTTCTTCTTTCCCTGCATATCAAATCCTTTAAAGGGATTCAAATGTGGAAATCTGAGGTCTGCATGAGAAAGACACCATGTGAAGGTGAAATAAACCTCTTATTTTATTTATTTTTTATTTAACAACGAACCTATTGATGTAACTATTACAGCTGTAAGTCTTCTGAGTAATGTAGACTAAATTGTTTCAAGTTATTTAGTTAGTATTTTGTTGCTTTGTTTTAGTATTTTACATAAGGATGCGTTTGAGAGGAACATGGCATTATTCCTTGAGAACTCAATCTCTTAATCCTATTTAAGGCTATACCTTAAATGTAGAATCATGTATTTCTGAAGTTTGAGAGCATCACATCCAAATATTTAAACCTTTAGGTAAGATCATTTTATTTATGATCTTGTAATATCTATAGAAATTATTTTGACTTCTGAACCACTAGGCATCTATCAACATTTCAGACAAAATAGACTTTTCAATATTAAACAACCTTTTTTCATGTTTGAAGAAGCAGTCATGCAGTAAAATCAGAGTTTTAGATGTGAACAAAATCAGGTAAAGGAAGAATCAGTCAGTGGTTTTTGAGGTTGTGTACTTGTTGGTCTTTAGTGTTTCCAATCACTTCTGTAAAGTGGATTTTTAAAATTTTTTTAATTATTTTTTTTTTTTTACTTACGCTACTCATGTCAATGAGTATGATCTTGCTGTCTGATAAGTATTTTAAATTAGTGAGCAAGTTGCATTAACAGAAATCAGTGTTACCAAAACCTGGGATTTCTGGTTGTCCTGGCTTTGACAGCATAGAGAACTCTCCGCTTTTTTTTTTTTAGCTACCAATCTCACATTTTGATGGAAACATATTTTGGAAAGAGACATATGACATTTGAGCACCTCAGGTTTTTTCCACACATTATGAAACGTAAACTCTTAGTCTATACTAAACTAGATAGAATGTATCTAGTGAGGCAAAAGAAAAGCCACCTTTAAGGGTGGAGGTAGGAGGTGGAGGTGGAGAAAGAATCTTATTTATCAGCCCCTGACTGTCCATGAAGGGTTACTGGTATTGATGGTGCAAAGGGCTTTTACCTGCTCTTCCATTTAAAGGAAGTGATATCAGTTAAGGAAAGTTATAATTTTCAGTGGATGGAGACAGACATGGCGGGGATAAACTGAAACACTGAGGTTTTAGTAGCTGGACATAGTTGTGGTCATTTTATATAATTAATTTATATTACCTGCTACATTATATATAATTCTCATGGAGGGAAAAAGGTAATAGTTACATCATTCAGAGCACAAGTATAATATGGCTCATCAGGCTTCTGATATAATATTCAAGTACTCTCCAATTTTTCAGGATGAGTTTATTCTCAGGCAATTAAACAGTACTACAAGGTGGATGTAAAGTGGACTCTGCTGTCCTGTATTACTGAAAGTCTGAGCTCTGCAGATCTCTGTGAATGTCTTCAGAGCATTTGGGATCTGTTTTTCATTATCCTCTTGTGGAACATATACCGGAATACTAAAGCTTCCTCTTTGTACAAAGATTCTGATGAGTAAAGGAATTTTAAGGGAGAATGAGATCTTATTCTTAGACAACAGCATAAATAGTCTGACCTAGATTAACATTTTTCTTCCTATAAAAGAGCTGGATAAGTGTTTAATGCCTGTTCACCCTATCTGATAACCCTGTTCATCTACCAACCTGGTGATATGGTTCCTATGACTCTAGGGGTAAGGAGTATGTGGGTGCTAAGGAAGGGTTTTTGCCTTTTTCTTTTCCCTGTTTGTGTGCTTAGCTTTACAGTAAGCAGTATTGTATTAGTTATGTGTCAGTATATTGAAATAATTTTGATGAAACAGTGTTTCATTGTATAAGAATTTCCCATAAATGGGTTTAACTGTATAGTACAGGTATATTTTATTACTTTACCAGTTCTTCTTACTTAGAAAGCTGTTAACACATTCTGATCAAACATTCATGAAATTACATCAAAAGAAATTCAGTTTCATTTATTAAGTTTGCTTTTTGCTGCCCTTGAAGTTCATTTATATAAACAAGCTCACAAAAATAGCTTACAGCTTCATGTGAAGTATGGTGGATAAACGTACAATAAAACACTAGAAATTATACTTTGTGTGTGCCCAAGCAATATTCTGAATAGACTTAAAAGTATTTGGAAAATTATATGAGAGGTACTTACATTGTGTAGGCAACTGCCTTTTTTTTCTTCCCGCCAAATGTGTTGGTTTGCTTGTGTTAATCATCAAATTTAAAAGCTTAGTTTTGAATTTTCCCCTAGTACTGTGCAGAAATTTAATCATTTTAATGTAATATTTCAGGAAGGTCCTTTACTCTGCCTTGTATTTATCACAGCTTTTCTTACAAGTCTGTAAAGGCTGATGAGTTTATTTTCTTATGCCTGTTGTGATCACTACAACTTGTGCTTGCAAATGAGCACTCAGGTAACTCCATATAATATTTCCAGAGTCAATTACTTCATGGAAATATTTTGAGCAATTGGAAAGTAACAGATAGTTTTCTCCATTATTGTAGAAATATCTATGTTGTTATAATACAGATCAACTCTACAATGAACATTATGCATTATTCAAGAAATGACCAGGCATTCTCAGCAGTGTTTCAGCTAAATAACTGATGATTGTAACCTTTAAAGAAATCTCATTGTGGTTACTATTGGTAAATCATTTCTCCATTCATAGTAATCTTTATTTAGAGGTGATCTAGAAACCATTATATCTTTTATTAATCTTAAAAGCAATAGACAATGATTTGACATTTGCTAAAAATTGAAATATTTTCCATCTTCTAATACAGCAGACTTCATTTATTTTTCTTTTGGTACATTATCTAAGGCTTTCTATAGGAAGTCTTAGTCCTTGTAAATAAATGCACGTATAACTTATAGAAGATGAGTTTAAAGACAGTTCTTAGAGACCTGGACATGATTCTATATGACAGAAAATAATCAGAAAACTTAGAGTCAGCAGAAATAAAATTGCTGTTCTTTAATAGTACACAAAATATGTACTATTTTGCAGTACCTCTGTTTCCATCCTTCCAAAAGTCTTTATTCTGAGTCTGCGGTATGTTCCGACAATAGTAAATGAGTTGCTGATCAATATTTTTAACTCAAAAGTGGGTTTTCTGAAAGTTACCTGGGAAAAGAGGTTTTTTCATAGTATATACTGTATGTTCAGCCAGTAAGTGGTGTTTTACCTGTCGTGGCACTTGAAAACATCTGGTGCATTCTGATACTAAGCTCTAAAGTCCTGTTCCAACATCACACTCCTGTGATAACCCTCTTATTTTGGAAAAATGTCTTCAGATGATTGACTCCAGGTTTCTTTGTGGGTGTTTTTACCAAGCCACTTTTTCTTTTCCTTTTTTTTTTTTTTTTTAAGTGAGGAGAGGAAGTGAGGGGAGGAGCGTGAGGCAGAGTGATGTTCTTTGGTGTGTTGAATCTGTTTGGCTGAGGTAAAGTCATGCTGTGTATTTTGTTTTTGGGCAATCTTTGGGACACTGTTTCTGACTTGGGACCACTGTCACTATAAAAAGAAGGCTCGTGACTCTGTCTTGAACAAAGTTCCCAGCATTTACCATTTCTGTTTCTTTTGAAACAGCAATTAGAAACAGTAGTCTATGCCTAATTTTGCAAATCCTTGTCCTGGAAATTTGCCACAATGACATAAAAATCATTATTAAATTTTAATCATTTTTTCATTCAAGTAAGGTGTTAATTTCTAGTTTTGGAGATACAAGTCTTTGTGCAAGGCCATAATTTTCTGCTGAATTAAGTGACATATGGAAAACTAGAATGCGTAAGACAACTTTGGGCATGTCAAGTTAAAAGTGGGGTTATTATGAGTTTTATTTTTTGAAGCCAAATCTTTACATTTTATGTTACATAAGTAAAATAACCTTACTTTTCTGCCATAAGAGAAGAGATGAACGGGAGTGTAGCTGAGGAGTGAAAAGGACTTCAATAAATAGTACTGACTGGTAGGTTGCATAAAGCATATCACTTCTAGTTTAGCCATCTCTGCTTTTAGTGTTTCATGTTGTACAATTAGGTAGTTTTACATGTGTGTTCTGGAATCTAGTGTATATCAGTATGAGAAGAAATCAGATGCTGTCAGAAGTATTTGCGATGTACTGAAATATTTCTCATCCAGATTGTTCTTGCTTAATGTAAGTAAATACGACTGAAAAGCTACTTGCAATAAAGCACTCAATGTTACTTCAATTCTGCATTGGTAATGAAATTTTTAAAAAAATTGCTAATGATACAAAGAAAAAATTTAAAAAAAAATTATGCCTGTTTCCTTCAATCTAGCATGTTTTTCAAAGGATCTATTCTCAAAATAAACAAAGCATGTAAGTGTAGCTTGAAAATGAACTTGATGTCTTGTCATACTGTGGGACTTGGGGTGGAGGAAATAAGTCCAGCACTTTGAATTCTGTGGGAAAGAAAATAAGCAATAATGATAATTGGAAAGTGTGGTAATTGTTATCCCAAATGTCAAGTGGAATTACTTTCGTTAATTTAAATATCTTTTTCTAATAATTTCTGTGCTGGATATGTAGGCATTTATGAGAGAGAAATAAGTTGCTCTCTTCTGCATGATCTCATTGTGGAAACACTTTAAATAACATTACCTGTTGTTAGCCTTTTATGTTTTAAGTGAAGTGTTGCCTTCTGAGCAGGAGTTGCAAGACAGTACGAGCCTTTCCGTGCCAAAACCCAGAAGCTTTCGAGTAAGACTGGCCTCTTGTTCTGAACCACTACACAATTCTGTCTCAGGGAAATCATCTACAGGGGCAAAGAAATAAGAATTACTTTCTTCCTCAGTGTTTTTTGCCTAAGACGTTTGTTTTCACTGTAAAAAGTGAAAAAGTCAATCAGATGAAAAGAGCATAGTGCAGATGAATTGGTGGTATTCCTTGTTATGAAAAGAGTCTCCAAATCTTGCCAGCCCACTTTGTGCAGAACTTCTGCTCTTGTGGTGGAGAGTTCTTGATAGCCCTATAATTTATTTCTCCCTGTCTTGCAAGCATTATTCTTGTGAGAATCTTATCCCTGTTTTTATACAGGCCACTATGAAGTGCTCAGTATCAAACTGCGTATCAGTATCAAACGCTGATTGTAAGCGTAATGTTTATCCATTGTAAACCTGTTTGTGTGGTCATAGGGGAAGCGCAGCTGTCGGAGTAGATAGCTTAGTCTTCAACCTATTACATAAGTTAAAGATGATTAGTTGTTCTTTGAATGTAGAAATCAAGTGCGGAAAATTTCAGGAGGTCAGTGGTAAAACATTAATGTTCTCTATGAGAACTATTGGTGACTTTCTGGTATGAAAGATATGGAACTCAAAATGAGGTAGCTCAGTTTGAATCTCATTGTGATAAGATGAATTGATTATGGGACTCAAAGTTGGTGATTGCCTAGTGACAAGTGATCACAACCTGATTGCTTTCAATCTCTGAAAATGGAGGAGGATGCCAACTACTATACTTAGTACTTTTGGGGGTCTAATTGCCTGATGGGGAAACTTAAGTGTGAAATTGATTGTGAGGAAAAATTTTGATGGAAAAAATTAGAATAAAAGTTGACTAGAACTTTTAAAGAAAAAAAATTATGACATTTTAATTTCCTATGCACCTGAAAACTCTAAAACTGTATCCTTTTTCAGAATGAAAATGAAATAATTATTTCAAGAAGAAATGGATTTATGTGTGTTAGAAAAGTGAAACCATTCTGGAGACAGTAGAGGCTCTTTAGCAGTAAGGTACAGTAAAACTTCTACTGATGCAGAAAAGGCAGAACAGGTTAATAAGGTTTATTTAAGTGCTTGCCTGTACAGAATCCATTCTACAGGTCTTTATAGTTCAGGTTACTGTTAATGGCAGTGTTGAAGGAGCATATGCAATCCTAGCCATCAACACTAGAAAAAGTAAGTGAGGAGAATTTGATTCTCAGAGTTCATAGTTTGGTGGACTTGACAGAGTTACATTTAGCATAACAGTTGAACTGGATTATCTTAAATGTCTTTTCCAACCTAAATGATTATCTGATCCTATATCATATCTTCGTCATCAATATGAGATTATTGTAGCTTGTTGTGGTTTTTGTCTTTTTTGATCATCTGTGTTTCTCCCTCAAGCTTCTCATGAAAAAGCATTCCTCTGCTGGAATACAAATGTTGGAGTCCCAGACATGAGGCTCCAAGAACTGCTTCCTCTGTGTTTGAGTCATGCCCATACATGATCAATTCTGTCTCTATCGATTTTGCAGGGAAAATAAGAAATGTTTCCTTAGTGTCTATATCAAACGTTTAAATATACTTGAATAAGGATATAAGTCTTGGACATGCCAAAAAAACAGAGTGAGAAAAACCCTCACATCTCCGTAATATCCACGGTCATGTCCCCATTGTAGTTGCCCCAGTTCTGCGTTGTTTGATAGGTTACTTGCCATGGTACAAGCAAGGGAATGTCAAATTCCTGAGCATCATCATCCTGAATCCCAGCTGGCAGTATTTCTCAGATATTCCAGAACTGTTGAATAAATTGTCTGTGTTCTTCAGACAAGGGTTGGGTTACCTCTGATATCACTCTGATTACCCTGATCCAGCTTTATTCAGGTTCATCCATTCTTTCAAAGTGGTGGTGGTGTGAAGTTTGTAGTACTGATCTGTTTTAGACTCAAAGCAATTGTAGGCAAAATACTGGGAAATTTCGTGCACTAAAAGGATAAAAATAAGATTGTGTATTTTTGGATAAATGGGAAGTAATTCTTATAATACAAACCGAAATTAATTCCCTGAAATTGCAAGTCTAGTTAATTAGGACATACATTGTATACTGAAGTATTTTTAAGGCATTTGGTGTCCTAGTGCATAAGAATTATGTTTTTAAAATACTGGAAGAACATTATATAGGCAGAACAAAATTAAACACATTAACTGTATAACTAAGTGATATTGGAAACTGAACCCAAGTGAAAGTTACTATTCAGAAAGGAGTTTCTGTGTTTTTCTGCAGAAACTGCTCTGGGCATGGTCATCAATGAACTCGTAGTAAACGTGGCTTAAATGCTGATTTAGAATTTGCAAATTGCAATGATACTTGGATCATAGACAACAATCTAAGCAGTTTAGTAAATCAAACCTCCTAAAATGTATTTGTTTCAGTATAAGACTATTGTTCTTATTAATATTATTATTATTTTAATGTTTATCTTTGCTGTCCTAAACTCCAGTTAAAAGACTGACAGGATTTGGGTTTTTTTAATGAAGCAGAACAGGAATAATGGGAAAAGCATTTCAAGTTCAGCTCTCCTTTTTTCTTGCATGAACAAAAGCGTAAAAATAAGCTACCTGATCCTTCCGGTTTTGCTACCAGAAATTACAGAATGATTTAGTTTCTCTTGGTGTTTTATTTGTATCATAAAAAGTTCTAACCATCACTTCTGTGGAGACACAAAACATTTACTGCTAGTAACAGATTAATACTTTTTCTAAAATGTTGTCAATCAGATGTCAGTCCCTAGAAGAGTTGTTTATTGCTAGAGCTCCACCTTACAACTTAACAATTAAATAGGAAAACAACCACGCAGTAAGTGTTTTTAAGAGCAAGGAAATGGAAAAGGTGACTTTAACATCTTTTCTCTCACTCCCAGCCACTACTGTATTTCCATTCTATTACACTGCAATTCATCTTCTTTTCTCTTCTTGTGCTGTTACATTGACTTGGTCATTTTTGCATTTTCATTATGTTCTTTAATACAGCTTATTTTTCTTAGCCATTTGGGGTTTTTTTGAGTCCATAGATGAAACACTGAATATGTATAATGTCTTTGTCTTGTACGCAGCTTCCAGTGCTGACTCGCTCCTTTTTCTAGCCCTGCATTTTTCTATACATCTTTGCATTCTTAATGCAGTCTTGGTAATGAAAACAACCTGGTGAAGAATATGAATATTTAAAAGAAACCCCAAAGTTTTTAACTTTTCACTTCATTTTTTTTTCCCTTCAATTTTCATGTCTTTCTGTGCACAGTAGTACTTATCATATCAATAAAATTCACTCCTGAGTTGAGAACATACCTTTCTCGTTCCACCTAAAAGATGGTGGGTGTTGTCATGACAATTAATTGTTGAGAACATTGATGGTATTGGCTGAGTGAGTTTTGACAAGAGCACAGGCAAATATGGGAGGAGGAATATAGTATTGACAGTTGCATTGGCTCCAACCTTAGTGATGATAATAAAATAACCTAGGAAAAACTTTCAAATTAAAACCAAGTTAATTTTTTGTCACTATGTAATGATATGGATTTTCATCCAGTAGAAATTTCTATGTAAAAGTCAGGTCCTCTTTTCCAAAGCTTTTAATAAAATGCTTCCATATGATTTTTGGATTCATGTTTTATGTTGCATGGGTTAGCTCCACGTGGTCTTTTTTAGAAGCATGAATATCTTAAATTATATGTGCAGTCTACATAACTTTTTCAAATAACGCACATGATGGGGTTAGCCAATTACAGATGAGCAGTGAATCCGGTGTGCCAAAAGCGCTTGTTCTGCTTTTTGCTTTTAGTAATCAGAAACAGTAATCACTACTGTAGTTTTTGGTATGTAAAATGAAAAAAGGCTGTTGCTATCTGTGGATTGCAATATCTGATAGAACTTTTATTTGTCTTTTTATTTGTCCTTTTCTGAACAGAAGGAAAGTGCCTTTGCTATAAAGAATGTTTTGGAAAAAGTCTAAGTCAAGCTTAATGTTGTAGTGTGCCATTTTACAAATGAAAGACGTTGAGGAATTGGATCTTGTGGTTGGATGTAACAGTTTCAGTATATCTTTCATACCTTAGTCTCCTCAGCTGGGCAGAGAATGTAAGGACATACATAAAACCCTGCTAAATTCAATACAGCTTAGCCTTTGTTTCTTCTATTATTGTAGTTTATTGGTTTCTGGGTCATCTGAACTTCTACCATATATCTCCCATTAAATGTATGCTGCTTTTAGATCTTGTTGAGTCTGTTGCAGAGATAATAAATGCATCTGTATGAAGAAATAAGTTAACCAACTGATAGTGAATGTAGTGGAAACTTAAAAAAACCCCAAAAACAAAGAAATAAAAAAAGTTAAATCACTCCATATTACAAGTCAAAAATTATGACTCAAACATTTTGTTTGAAATGAAAGAAAACATAAAAACTTTTTTGGAAGTATAAGGAGTAAATCTTCCCATCTCACATGTTTGCAGTTATATATTTATTAGTATTTTACAAAGTGGCTGTCTCAATATTTGGAGTAAATAATAGTCAGAGCCCTGGAAGTGAATTTGGAAGTATATGGATTTAACAGTAATTCTTACTTGATGTAGTAGTTATATTAGATACCTTTGGTCAACAGAGCAAACTGAAGGTAGACCCAGCAATCTTAAAAGCCAAAGTGCAGTAATTTTATATCTATATAACATGCAAGTATAACCACAATCTGACCAAAGTTTGACCACAATATCAAACGCAGCCTAATTTCTGCAACTGTTCTCTTTGAAGCCTGAGGAAGGAGATCGAGTTTCCACCAAATCCCTATGCTCTTATGGGCTCCCATTTCAATCAGGGATATAAAGTAGAATACAGTGAATCCATAGTGAAGACTTTCCCAGGACATTAGAGAGATCAGTAAAAACTGTTTTCATTAGCTGTCAGTAATTAGAGAACACCCTTCATAGGGAGCTTACAATTTAGAGAACATGTAAGCCTCTATCTATCCGAGTTCACGAGCAAAATAAGAATCTCTACACAGCTGGGGAACTTGTGTTGTTTTAAAATATCAAGCTCCCTTAAGAAACATCTAATTTCTAGCTTGTAAGCCAAGGTGAATATTTTTATTTTTAATTTCAAAGGCTTTAATTATACCATGCTTTCTGTTACTATGGAAGGAAAGAAAGGAAAATACTTAACAAACTGCTTAACACCAGTTGTACCAGAGTCATCCTCCTAAATGGAGCTGTTAGAAAATTCTTACCTTAATTTCAGTGCTTGAGCATATCATTCCCTGTAATTCTTACTCAGAGAGCTAACTGAGTGCATCTGCACAAGCATGTGTGTGTTGTCACTTTGCATTCTATTTGTATCCTATAAAAATTGTTTTTGCTTTGCTTTGCATGTGGTAGTACCACATGCAAGTACATAATTCTATGTCATATTTCATCATCTGTAAAATCATTAAATGAATATTCATAAACATAAAAGGAAGAAGGAGAAATATCTTTGCTCACATTTTTATACATATAGACAATTCCAAAACTTTACCTGTAGCAAGCAGAATAATATCATCAACATTACCTCACTTCAGATCTTAAAGAAATCTGGTTGTGTAAAGGTTAGGAAAAATCAGGAACTGGTTTTTCATTTGTTTTTTTAAGTACTTACTGTATTTCTACAATTATTAGAGAAACTGTAAATTTATATATTCCCTTTCAGATTTGAGTTACTGTGTACGCTAGCTGTTTCTCATCCTCTTGATGACAGTGCTGATAATGCTAATAGAGAAATTGAGGCATATACAGATTTAGGGCAAGCTTTTCAAAAGAGCGCAGCACTCCAACTGGAGCCAGATTTCAAAAGATCTCTGATCCTATTCAACTACAAAATAAATAGCCAGATTTTCTAAAGATTTCAGCACTTTGGTAATCTGATCATAAGAAGCAGATGCTGAGCACATTTGCAAAGCCAGCCGAGAGTGGTTTGCTCAATATCCCATGAGAAGTGTGTGTTAGAGCAGGGAATAGAGCCCCGTTCCCATGTCCTAAGACTAAGAGTCCAGTTCTTAAGCAATAACACAGTCTTCATGTCCTTTGTAAGAATGCTATATTTACCAGAAGGAAATTTAACCATTTAGAAATTTAAGCAATGTCTGTGTGGAGATATTTTTCATAATAACATGATAATTTGCACTCAAGGTAGATAATAAACCAATCAAATAGGAGGAATATTGCTAATCCATTTTATACTGCATCTCTGTGTTAAATTGTTTTAATTAGGTGTATCTTATAATAAAAAGTCCCTTTGGTAATTTTAAAAGATTTTATAGTCCATTGCTAATTTTTTTAGTGTCTCAAGAAAAAAAGTAGAATAACTAGGTATTCTAAAAAAATCCTAGCAAGTACAATGTATGGCAAGTCCAGGTGTAGTTTTCTGTGGACTTCCACCCTCATACAATGTTCCAAGGGCATAGTTTTTATTTTTTGTTTACATTTTAAATGTTTTTCTCTGTCCCTGCCTACAGATTAGGAAATGGGGTGTTTAATTTTGTTTTTCTGAAGATAAGAATTTTTGTCATCTATTTAATACTTTAAACACTTTTCTCTTTACCCTTATATGTCAGCTGTTTCTGCTTATTTTGTGTATAAATGCTTTTATTTACTCTTCTTGTTTTCATCTTTGTAGTTTCTATCTCTGTGGGATTCTTTTTCCTCCGCTATTCTTTTGCTCCAACATCCTATCCTGAAGACTTAAAGGGCAAGTGTTCTTTCACAAATGTTATTAAGTCACTGAGAAGAAAATTAACAGCTCACCTAACCTCGTCATGCATTTTGCTTTTGTTCATTTCTTCAACATCCTCATGGAGGCTGTTGATTTCTTAACAACCTCATCAAACATAAAGGAACTGTATTTTTCACACAGGCAACTATGTTGAGAGGCCATTTGGCACCCTCAAGACTAAAAGCTCCAAAATTTTACAAGACCTACATATTGACTCACTTATCACTAGCTTGGAGTCAGCCCGACCGAGGTTCCTTGAGTAGAAGCATCAGGCCAAGTCAGTGCTCAAACAACTTTGCAGTGTGTGCTTATGGGCGGTTTTAATGTAATTTGGTCTTCAGCAGTGATCATGCCAGACAGTGAGTGTGGCATGAGATGATCTGTGAAGATGTCCATATCTGCCTTGAAAGGGTTATCATTTTACCTGACAAACAGGAAGCTGAATTTTGGAGACAGCGTCTATTCAATCTGAACTGAACTGCGCACAAAGGATAGATGCCATGGACACGAGATGATTGATCCTTGAAGTGCAGAGCACTTGCAGAAGTGTTTTGTTCAGGTACAATGTTGAGCACCTGTGATAAGCATCCAGCCTGACTTCTTGCAGGCCTGAGACAGAGGACCTCATCCAGTATTTTCTGCATCTCTTTGAGACACAGGCTTATCTCTTTGGAAAGTATCTAATGTTGATGTAAAGCATTTAAATGATAAAGAATCAACTACATCCCTGTGCAGATTGTTCCAATGGTTAATTACTGTCACTGTGAAAAAAGTGTGCCTCATTTGTAGTCTTATTTCAGCTTCAGCTTCCAAACACTGGATCTTGTTATGCCTTTTTTCACTAGATTAATGAGCTGCCTACTGTCAGAATCTCTTCCACATGTAGGTATTGTGATCCTCTTAACCTTCTTTTCAGTAACTAAATAAATTGAGCTTTCTTAGTCTTTCACTACAGGGAATGACTTTTAGAAGTCTAATCACTCTTGCAGCTCTTACTTGAGTCCTATCCAATTTTCTAACATATTTTCAGAATGGAGGAAACCATAGCTGAACACAGTATTTCAGTAGCAGTGTCATAAAAACCTAAAGTAACACTTGCAGTAACTATTTCAGTGTGTTGTTCTCTGATTTAATCCGGTAACATGTATTCAATAGACATTTTCATGTAATATGGATGGGTCATTTTGGTTTCTTTTTTACTTTAGGAATTAACATTAATGTCTCCCTCATTCGGGTGTCGTTCTGGATTTCTTTTGCTGATAAGGATTGAACAATGTCAGGAGGTGAATTCTCGTGAATAATTGTGAATGCTGAAGGTTACCCTTGATTTTATATTTTCTTTCAATGGCATATTTCTTTCAGGAGGAATAGGTTGTGATAGAGCAAACTGAAAATAGAGAAAAGGGCACCACAAGGTGAGATTTGGGATGTAGTCTTCTGGGGCAAGTGGCTTTCACAATTAGGATATTGAATGGGCCAGGATAGGTACACATGCAAAATGACCTTACCCACAGAATTCAGAAGATTTCTGGAAACAAAAATCTGCTCAGAGTTGTCTGAAGAGTTCCTTTGGACACCTTCCAGTCTGATAGCTGTCTTATTCAGAGAACTTCAAGTTGGGTATCAATTTCATAGCTGGACAGGAGAAACCAAAGCACAGCCAAACTAAGTGAGCTCAGGAGATCCTTCCTAAGCATGAGAAAAGGTTCCATTCCATCCAGACCTGCCTCAAAGTCACCTCAACAATCCCGGTACTGTGGTGCACAGAAGCTAGGGATCTGCAGGGAAAAGGAACTGATTTTGTAAAACAGCATATGAACTGGAGCTAGAATTTGTATGGAAATAGGAAGAAAATAATTCCTCCTGAATTCAGACTTCCCTTGGTTCAAAATTAGAGTTAAGTGAACTCCTCCTCAGACTACCTGTATGATTTGAGTTCAGCGGTCTCCAGTATTTCCAAGTAGTGAAAAGAGATGAACCATGTCCTTAACAAGAAGGTGGCTGCTTCAGAGTCAGGTAGTTTCTTCACAAGTGGAAATAAAGCCGCAGATTTTGACAGTGACTTCCTTCAGTTTGTGTTCTCAACAGTAAATTCTGTAAGTAACAGACAAAGGTTTCAAGCTCTCAACCGTTTACCACTGTGAAATGCTTTGGGAGAAAGATATTTGACTTTCTTTTTAATCCCATATAAAAGCTGCCTCCTCAGACTTCAGGGTCAATTCCTTTAACTTTTCAAAAATGCAGTTGCATTTAGTTAACTTTCCTAGCCCAGCCAGCAATTTTTTTGTCAGCTTAGGGGAAACTGTGCTTCAGTCCTCACTTCAGAGCCTTGGGATTTCATCTGTCCTCAAAATTTGGAGTGTTTTCAGAACTTTAGATCTTGCTTCTCTTGTTTGCGAAGTGAGTAAGAAAAGAAACCTCTTGTATATGAAGTGGTCTCACTCACCATTGCCCTGCTGGGAGGCGATTGAGTGTACTCTTACTGGCAGACTGAAGAGACAAATACTTTCTATTTCAATTACTTTCTTCCCTCATCTCACATTACCAACAATTTTTGGATTGACAGTACTTGTATTTGCCTTGATTTCTTTCCCAAAGCTATACACTAGGGTTTGTTACTCAGAACACTAGTTAGCATTTAAAAATACTTTGGCGTCTTTGCACAAACTGTTACCTATAACTTATCCAGTAACAAATTGTATATTTATCCAAGGATAAATTGGATAAGTGCATTCATTTGCACAACTTCTCTACAAAATTATTAAAATACTCTTTTTTTAAAAAGGGAAACCTGAATGTTAATATGTAATATTTGAGAGGACAATGTCAGGTTCCAGCTTATTTCTGCTATTAATGGAGTTCTTTGTGTATACAAAAATGCATTTTACTAAATTACAAGTATAACAAGAAAGTTTGAAATCATCTGAATCCGCCTGGCATATGTTTTGTGCTTCTAACAATTTCAATTTAATACCTCCGTTTAGTTTCGAACCAATCATTTATACTGACAAAAAGAAGGAAAAGAAAACAAGGAACCTGTCATCAATCATTCATTTAATCAAGTAGCAAAAATAGATAAATAAGCATACTGAGTTAATTATTCTTCTATATGTAATGATTGACAATAATCTTAATTTATTCCCTTTTTTAACCTTTGACTGTCAGTGTAGTTGGGATTAATAAGTAACGACAAAATGAGAAGAAATAAATTTCTGATAGCCACTGAATGTTGCTAACATTGGAGTGTTTCCCCCTGAAACTTCTCCCTGAAGATGTATCAGATCTCTGTCATGTGCTATTTTTCACACTTTTTTGTGCCATGTTTCATGCCATTTTGTTAATTGCTATTAGTTTACAGACATATGGTCAGGAATATTTTATGAATGAAGAGGTTTCTGGAATGTACAATATTACTTCACATTTATATGAGAATTGTAATTTGAAGCTATCAAAATACTTTGCACATGTTATTGCAGAGTATATTCAAAACCTAGCAAAAAAGAGAGTGCTACAGCTAATAACTTATGTATCTGCTCCATCCATCAGTGTTTCTTCCATAGTGAATCTTCTATTCTCCCTTTGCAAAGTTTTACTGGGTGCATACAAACTGAAGAGAGGATTTTCAGGCAGATTTCCCAAAGCAGCTCTCCATATTGGGAGTGCAGGAGGGTTAGCTCAACCCCTTCTCCCAGCTTTTTGCCATCAAACTGTCTCCCTACATGTAAACAGGCACCTGAATAAATTCTAGTAAATCAGTTACTCCTGCTTCTAAAATATATTTCTGCAATGATATTCCTGTATATTAGTAATAGTTGTCCTGAACAGTACATGAAGACTGTATTTTGCAGCTTTTTTTTGAAATACTGTGTAGCATGTCATTCAAATAAGTGGAGGACATAGTATATGACATGCTTTTCATCTAGCTTGAATGGTGTATCAGTGCACACAATGTTTCAGTTCTGTTAGAAATAATCGGGTTTAATTCATGTGTATTTCCTGCAGTATTTCAATAAAAGTGTTTTTACATATTTCAGAGATGAAAAAGCTTTGTATGTGGATATATGTTTTAGTAATGAAGGCCAAAACTTCTGAGGCACAAATACGTAAATTTCCATTTCACAGATTTTGTGTTTGGATTCCTGGGTTAGGGGTTTTTTTGTTTGTTTTTGTTTTTCCCTAAAAGAAATCATCTAGTTACATATAACCACTTAGTCCCCCAATCGGCTCTTTTCAGTGGTTCAAAACAAGAAATTATTTCTTCTACTTAAAAATTATGTGCAATGTGGTTTTTTTTAAGGAATGAAGACGGAGATGGTAGTGATATTCATGTTTGTGTGAGAGATTTCCCGACCAACCTGCATCCCTGGGGACAGATACCCTTGTCACTGCATGGCCTTCCGAGGGACTGTGGTTGTGCTGGACTGCAGCTGGGCAGGCGGAGGCTGGAGCTGGGCAGGCTGTGGTGGGTGTACAGCCACCAGGGCGCTTTGGGCTGTGTTGATGGCAAAACCAGGCAGGTAACCCGGTAAAGGTGGATCCTGCTGCCTTCCTGAAGCACCAACAAGGTTGAGAGGCCCACAAAGGCAATTTGTGGGCTATATACCTTCTGAGGGACAATGGGAGTGGAGTAGGCTGTAACTAACAATTGTAAGGGAAGAACAGTTAGTAAGCACTGCAGGAGCAATAAGCAACCACTATGACAGTTGCCTGAGTCTTGACTCAGGATCTCATCCCATACTCTAGTAGATAACTGGAGACAAAGAATTTGTTTTTGATTATTCAGACTTTGTTTTAAGGTCTAAAATTTTACTCTTCGGGAAAACAATGAATTTTCTGACTCAGGTCATACTGAATGGTAAATATCCAATAAGAAGTATTCTAAATCAAGATTTTTTTTTTTCAATAAAAAACAGCCAAAAATATTTAGAATTATTTTCTCACTTGAGACAAAAATGTGCGACTCTAGTTGTGTCACATAAAATAGTGAAACATAAAATATGTCACATAAAATATGTGAAACATAAAATAGTGGACACTACCTCAAAAATCCTTAAAGGCAATCCACCTAAATTTTTTTTCTGCGGTGGCATATCTCCTCTGCCCCTTCACTGAGCAGTCTAGCTCCTTGTGTGTAACAGCTTTATGTTTATTAGCAGCTGTTTTCTCCTAGCTAAGCTTGACAAAGATAGGGAATAAGATTAAAAGGTCTATATTATTCTGCTTTCTGTTAGGAAGGACAGAATTGCAGATATGAATTGCCCCACTGCTGACGTTCCATTCTCAGGCTTCGTGCTGGTGCTCTCTGGTCTCTCCGTTGCTGAGGGAAGATGGTTCCCTGTAAGACCACAGCTCTACTCTAGCAGATTGACACCAGTGGTAGCTGACTGACACTGGCAGAACCTTTTGTAGGAATTTTCTTCTTGCCATGATTATTTTTTTTAAACCAGACATGCTGTAGAAAATGTATGAGTTCTTGCTCACTGAAGAAATTATGTTTAAGAAAAAAGCACAGATTTCTTATTCTTCTTTTGTATTACATTTCTAGTCTTTAAAAACTCATAACTGACATCATATTTCAAGTTAGAAATTTTAAAAAATACAAATTTTGGAATTTAATGTTTGTAAAACAGTAACATAGGAATTCTAGTCAATCTCTAATTTTGCTGGGGTATAATCTCATTAAGAAAAATGGATAGGATTAAGCTAATATGTCATACCAAAAACCATTTGTATTTTTAGGATTCATAAAATTAACCAGTCAATGATGTAAAATATTTTGGAATATCATGTCTAAATGTATCGACACTATATCGACAGGTAATTCTTGGTTAAATGACTTTGTAGTTAGTTGCCAGACCACTAATACTTCTAACAAGAAAGATCAAATTATACTATCAACAACTCTGAATTCAACTGTTTTTCAGCTCAGTATATTTCTTTAAACAAAAAAGATACTTTTTTTCCCCATGTTTGGAAAAGATCTTGGTATCAAAAATTGACCAAAATGTTACTTAATGGAAATTCTTTTATTTCCAATTAAAATTTTCCAGACTTCCCTGTCTAATATAGCATTTATTAAGTATTTGAATTATATTTTTCTTTGCATTTTACTGAACAGCTTATGTACTCAAAGCATCACCTAAGAACCAATAACACATTCTTGACTGAATAATGATGTGTGTTGAATGTTACTTTTTTTGTCTTATAAATGGATGGCAATTTACACAGCTGTGGATGTGGGATGTTTCAATCCCAGACCATGTTGTAAGAAAAATTGAATGACAGTGAGCAAAACAGCAGTAATTATAAAACTAATTACTAAATGCTGATGATGCCCATAGGCTTTGCATAACTAAAATTAGAAAAGGAAATTGCTTTCAGCTTCAGAGAGGCAACATGCTAGTTATTTCACTGTTTCAGTCAAAATGGAACATGGTGTATAAAGTTCAATCACGAAAAACCCCACATTAGTTTATGCACATATTTTTTCATACTCAAATGTTAAAGAATTCAGGCTTTTTGTCTTTTAATACAAACACATCTGTAACATAAATCAAGAAAAGTGACATGAAACTACTTGTTGGACATCTTTCTATATAGTTTTACAAGACCTAATTTACCATTGAATTACTTTGGATTTACATTTATAAAAACGTACATGAATATAAAAAAAAGGAAGGATTTCCTATCACCTAGGCCCAAATGAAATAAATGTTTGGAAAAAACCCCAGGAGACTGGATTTCAAAATTCCCTCAACTGAGTTCAAGCTCATATTATGTGTATCTTGGGGATACAAAAAAGTATGTATGTATGTATGGGGACCATATTAATTTGCTACACTTATATATGTTTTGCCAGGGATAGAATTGCTGAAATGAATCTTAATGATCACTTTGAATACAGTATATTTTTATATTTTTTTGTTCATGTCTATGTTACATACACATTCATGCATACATAGGCATAAAATACCTAAATGGAGCACACAGGTCTTTATAGGCAAATTTAATGTGCCTTATATAGGAGTGCAATATGTATTTCAGTGTGGTGACGTTTTTCAATACCGCATTTATGCTTTAACCTGCAGAATATCAAAATCTCATGCATTCTTGGCAAATTTCTTTTAAAATTTATTTTTATAAAAATGTATTAAAACATTAATCAGGATTACTGCTTGTAAGACTCAGTTTAACACTTAGAATCTATAATGTTGTTTCATAGACAATTACATGGATATGATGGGATTTATCCTTTGAATTTAGGTTGGGGTTTGTTGTTTTTTTTAAGTTCTCAATTTTTATTTCACTTTTTTTGTATCTGAGCTGGAAATATTTATACTTGTTTTGTGAGAACAACTGAGTTATTTTTCATTTTGTATGTCCCAGTAAGATTACACTAAGGCAGATGATCTGCAGTTGAGGTGCCACATATTAACATGGTGAATAAAAAGGGTGTGTTTGTTTGCTATATCTGTTTTTACAAAATCAAACTCTTCAATTCCCACTTCAATAAAGTCCCTCTATTTAAACACAAATTTTGGCTTGGTTGTCTAGAGAAGATTTTAACTATTCTCATGTACTGTTTGTATATATAACATACACGGTTTCGATAAAGGTTTGTAAAAGAGACTCAAAATGGTCTTGAAGATATTAGGATCTAAAACGTCTCTCCATTCTTTTGGATTTGGGCATTAATAGCAGCAGCATTATTAGTAGCAATATTTCTCAGTTTCAGTTCCAATTTCCTTGAAATCATTAAGTGATGCTAGTGAATGGGATTGTCTTTAAGAGGCACTTGAAAAGGCAAATAAGAATTCTTTCCTATAAGGAGGATACCATTTTCTCAGAGGTTTCTGTCATGTTACAGTTTAGCAATTTCTGTCTTTTTTGTATGGAAAGAAACAATTTGTTGTCAGTACTTGAAGGATACAGAATGTCTGATTGCTGCCATCCTAGCCTGTTGTTTTTAACATAAACATTACAGCTGTGTTTGCTTTGAAATATTTGGCCGTTGTCCAGTAAATCTGTGCTGGAACACTAGATTATCACCTTAAGCCCTCCTCCATCATATAAGAAAGTGCTTTTGTCCATTAAACATTGCTGCTGTCTTTTCCTACTTTCTATTTCTGTATATTCAGGAACTTTGTTTTGTTTTGTAAAAAACAGACATCATGTAAAAGCTTCTACCCAGTGAATGTCCTGAGAAGGTAACCTTACAGGCATACAGAAATACTGATGAAAGTCCGTTCTTAGTAGGTTAAATTAAGAAGTTTAATCTTAACCCTAATTTTTGTGAATGTTTCCAAGGTCTTTAAGATTTTTAAGAACTTAAACTATCTGGCTATTCCACCTTTTTCTTGACAAATATGAAGAGATGTGTATCTTTTTCAACATCTTCCTCTTTCACGGCTATCACACTGTATCATGTGAGCTTTCAGGGTGTATCTACATCAAAAAGCCTGACATAATCCCAGTTTTCACAAGTACTAGTAAGTATGTGAGACTTAGAGTACTGATGCTAAGCTATTTTTCTGCTACTTTCTTCAGAAGTATTTCAAATTTATCTCTTTAGCTCAGGATAGTCTATCTTCTATGCAAAAGAAACGGGGCTAGTATTTAATAATCATGCCTCTTCCCTATTAGTGCTGCTATCTGAAATTCAGCATACAGTGAATTGCACAAGGCTGTGTGTTTTTCTTGTGTATATATGTGAGGATAAAGGAATTACCATATCTTCCTCCTTTCTTCCTGTGTTTTTCAAGGAGGGTTTTTTCCCCATATGATAGCTGGCTTTTTCTAAAATTAAAGACTTTTTCTAAGCAATTTAAAAAAAAAAAACTTTCTACTTTTTATTGCTGGTTTTTAATTTTTTGAAAGACTTTCTAGTATCATAAGTAACAAATCTCCTGAATTAACAAAAAGATTTAAATATGTTTTTAGGCATGTAAGAGTTTCATAGATTTAAACCAGATTATTCATTTGCTTTGAGTAAGTAATTATTTGTGAATCTTCACAAAAAGGCAAAGAGTGGATCTGACATTAGGACAACAATTAACTTCCTCAGCTTAACTATTCTTTCTTTTTGTTTGTAATCCTTTATCAATTTATCAGTCTGTATGACAGGCTTATATTTCAGATAATTTTTATTCTATTTTTCAAGTCTCTTTTGGTGAAATGCTAGGTCTCTTGGTTTCCTGAAGTCTGTTCTGCATTAAATTTACTGCATTCTCTAAACAGTGTTTTTAAGAACTTACAAGATTGATTTTAACTACATGCAGAATTTGGTTTCAAATCATTGCAGAGACATCCAAAGTCCTTGTGAGTTAAATCTCTGAGATCTTATCACTGTATGATAAATTTAGCTGATTTCTGCCTGTTCTGTGTTATTGGCACAAGGGAGCGCATCAAAGTTGTTTAGCACAAATAAACTATGTAGTTATCTTAGAAAAGAAGCCTCTGTTTTTACCCAACAAGATCGGGCCCACTTTCTCTATGATCAGAGTAATACAAAGCTAGTAAAGAATAATTTATATCAGAGGTTCTGTGATGGAATGAAATGGAGCTCTTTTGAAGTATGATCTCTGAAAGCACAGCATGAAGCTCAAATAAAGTGAAGGACATTCGCTATTACAAGTAATGTCCTTAATAATCTTGTTAGTCTAGTCTCCCTCTGTATGAGACAAATGGAACATTATTGGCTTATGGGCTGTAGTAAATAATTTAGTTTCCAATATTCAGGCTGCTTTGACAGTAAATTAAAATGACATGAAAGGGGCTTGTTGAATAAAGAAAGTATCCAATCAAATTTAATTGGCATGACTAAGGCAGTAGAAATATGTTTTATAATTAAACCATGTTGTCTTGGAGCTTTATAAGCATGTATGAATCAAAATGTCAAAAATTATTCTTTGATATTGTGCATTTAAAACTTCACATAGTGAATAGTTTTCTTAAACAAGATTCTAGACATGCATATTGATTCAACATGAAAATAGTTTTAAAGTTTTAAAAAAGTCTGGTCTTCGGATTTGTCTATTGTTTCTGACAATTTTCTTCAAAACACTAAAACAATTTTGCAGTCCTCTAATACTTAAAAATCTGTCTTTTGTACCAGATTTGTATGATCCAGCTTTTTAATGGGGTATAAACTCTGCCATTTTTCACCTGTTGTTATAATGCTGGATTGCTGAAGTTAGTGCTAATAGGTGCAAGCATAACAGAAGGAAACCAACAGGAAGAAGCAAAAAAAAAAAAAAAAAGGAAAAATAAGATATGTGGCAAGCTAACAAATACTTTTCTATTACTAAACTGTCTCTTTAAATGTTTCTTATTTTAGTCAAGCAATTTTAGAGTTCACATATATTAACCAAGTATTACCAAATATTTATTGTTGAGTTCTTAATTACTCGTCTCTTTGACAAAGTTGTTTCAGAAAATGTGTATTTTCCTTAATTGTATAAAGAGAAAATGTCTCCATGGTTTCAAGAATAATAGTACCTTTAGAAATTTTCACATTTCCAAACCTTCTTTTGTTCTTATATAGAAACCCCCCTATTATATAATACTCTGTTGTTTGCACATCCTAATTATACTACTCTCTCTAAAAAGAGAACCTATAGCTTGCCTGGCCCTTTAAAAAAGAAAAAGAAATTTTTAATAAAAAAGTTTACCCATGAGAAAGACTTCTAAATTAACCTTACCTTCTGGACATTATGGGCAGGTAACTTCTATGTTGGGAATGTTAATTTAAGTTACTCTAATCTAACTGATGTACTTCATAAGTGAGTTCTAGAATTCTAGAACTAACTAATTCTAGAATTCTAAACTCTGAAGCAATGAGGAAAATGCATAGACATGGAAGTGAATGGTAGAATTCAACTTTTGTTATAACCTTGGTTGGGCAAGTACATTGTACTCTTTAAGTGTGACATCTTGCAGTGCCAGATACTCTGGTTTCCAGCATAATGTTTCAAGCTCATAAAAGTGATGTTAGATAAACTGTGGAAAAAAAAGTGAAAATCTCTTGTCAGCCTCAGCTAGTCTTACCTTTTGCAGGAAAAAAAGATTTCTGTATCTTTGATAGGTGTAGTAATTGGATGTCCAATTGCTTGTCCTAGATCCCATTCTGTTCATAGAAAAGTGCGTGAAAATTTCAACCTTTTAGACCAACAAACTTCAGGTGAACTGAGGTGAATAAAATCTCTGTCTGATCTCTTTCAGCAGCCAAAAGCTTCATTCTCCCTGAAAGGAGAATTGATAGTTCAATGTGAGTGGAAGTCTGCCTTAAATTTCTACTCATGGCAAATCTTCACTTCTCAGCATTGTGTTCCTCCATTATTTTATTCTCTCCCGTTAGAGAGAGCCTTGTAGAAAGAGTTTGAGAGTTAAGTGCAAAATATTCTTAAGTATCTTTCAACTTCCTCACTTCAGGCTATTTTCTGACTCATCAGCCTGCTGATTAAGCAGAATTTTATCACCAGTGACAGTCTAGTCATTGATGTTTTATATCATGCCAACCAGATTCAAGTGGATAAGCTCTCCATTGTAGTTGATGAATCTTAGTAAAACTCCAGCTGGGGAGCTTGCATTCCTCTAGCTATGTCATATTTACATTGGTATAAATATGGAATACCTTCACTGAAAATTATTATTGAATTGAACTGCTGTTAGAGGTTAGCTTCCACTGTTATTCTGGGTCTCATATCTATACTGAGTGTTCTGATAGCCAAAATTTTTCTCAGTTTATCTTCAGCTAGAGAATTGCCTCTCAGGAATGAATTCCCATTGTAAATGATCAGCCAGCAAGTAAATTCCTGGTGCAGTGAAACTGACCCAATGGCAAAATAGTGCCAGCCCTTCCATTGCCAAAGAAAACAGAAAATGATTTTCAACAGGTCAGGATTCCACTGCAGAATTCATTTGTTTTGATGCTGATATCTCAAGGTTGTCTGGCAAGCCCGACTCTGATGCATTTTTCTGGAATACTTTTTTGTGTGGTGTTTGGTTCATCTGAGAATAAGGCTTTTGAATGAGTCTTCAAGCTGAAGGACGTATTTTTGTATTGCTTTGCATCTGCTTGGTGTCAGCGTGTTGCTTTAACCGGCGTTGAAGAAAATATGGTGGAAAGTAGCAAAGGATTAATTTTCATGCTCTCTTATTACTTTTTTTGCTCTACTTACATGATTGTCTTTTATAATTTTTCTAAATTGCTATTTCAGGTTGAGAGAGGCTCAGTTTTACTTTATTCTTCCTTGTTTGCTAGACCTAGGCACTCTCTTCTTGTGTCTACTAGAATTTAATTTTTTTTCCCATGTATCTTTTTGTCAAGAAAATTAATTGGTAGAATAAAGGTCATTTCAGGTAAACTCAAGATTTAGACCATATAACTTTAATTTTAGAGTATTTACAAATTGCACAACTCAGAGGGAAAAAAAGAGAGGGGAAAAAAAGCAAATTCTATTTTGATTCTTTACTGCCTTTTTTCAAGTGTATTATTTTGATACGTCCCAAACTGTGTTTCTACTTCTTCTTTGACACTGAAGAACTGTACTTTTATATTGTAAAAAGAAACACTATGTACTTGAAAAATCTTGTGAAAAGCAGTGATGTTTTTAGGCTTCTTGAAATCTTTGTGAAATCTAATGTAGGGAGATCAGAGATTTTCTTGCTGTAAGTGTGCTGCGGTGTGTAAATTTCTTTTAAAAAAAAATTATTTATTGCATGGTCCATTTGGGCTGAAGATTGTGATGAATTCCCAAATGAAATACAACTTCCAGCAAAATAGATCTCTTTCCATATGTATAGTACTTTCCTGACTTAGGACGTACTTTACCAATTTAAAAACAAAAAAGCCCAAAATCCAACCAACCAAAAACCCAGAGGGAAAACAAAAAACCAACAAAACACCCCCCCGCCAAAAAAAAAAAAAAAAGGAGAACACAAAAATATATTTTTACATCTTGATATAGTTAACTAGGCAACCTCCATTATGTCGAGTGTCCTTTTTTTGTTTGAAGTCTAGATTATACTCAGTCAGTGCAGGATAAGGCTTGTGAGCTATATTGTATGAAAAATGACCATATGTGATAGATTTTTCCAAAATAAAATTCACAGTGAGACAATAGCTTACCTTTTCTCAGTGACACTTATTAGAACTTATGAGAATCATAGGAGGCAATCTCCTCCTAGAGGCAATATAACTTTGTATTTGTTTGTTAGAGCACTGTGTATTATTGGGGAGATACATAATCCATTCTATTTAGCTAAGACAACACTCTACTGAGTGCCACAGAATCATACTCAAGTTCTTATAAACATCTTACTTATAGATACTTCATGATTTCATGGCTTCAGAAACAAAATGTTAGATCTTTTTAAAACTTTAACAAAATGTTATGACTATTTTTTCCCCTCTTTATTCTTTACTAACCTCATGAAAACTATGTCTATTTTCCTTCACTGAAATTCATCATCCACTGTTTCTTATAGGTGAAATATGAGAGTAAAAATAGTAGAATTTTTAAGGCTTTTGTGTGGACTCAGGAGAGTCTTTCCTGAAATATGTAACTGAAAAGGTAATGAACTGTAAAATATGTTGAAATGATTGGGGATTAAAAATCTCTGGTGTGTAGTGACAGTACAATTATATTCCACAGCAAAGGTTTCTTATATTAAGTGTAATAAATAAAACTTTTTTTTCACCACTGTGATTGGTTGTCACCACTGTAATGATAGTTTTGACCTTCTTCCTCTTCAAATGTTGTTAGCCTGTGACCAGCTAGTAAGGATGCTATAGAATGAATTGGGATGGCTGTATATGAAGCCAAAAAAAGGGAATATTTAAGTACAAAAGTCTATGTTGTAACTTAAATCTTTCTGCTGCTTTGTTGCCCCTGCACAACTACTTTACTCACATTTTCTGTCTTGCAACATGGTACTTTATCTTAAGATACCTTTAACTATATCCATATGGATATTAATTTACCTCTAACACAGCTAGGTAGCATTTTTAACATTCAGATTTATAGATACTTATTATGTTGCTCTTTCTAGTCAAACAAAAGCAGCCCTGTTGATCAGTTTGTGGGCACCAACTAAAGGAGTGCAAAATAATTTCCAGTTTCTTTTGAAGGTGGGACGGTCAGATGAAGTACCATATGATTTCTTTATTAGCAAGTTTGGATTGTGCATTACTAGGTGCAGAATGTAAATATTTTTTAACATTTCTGAAGGTAGTCTGAAGTGTGAACACTTTGAAATATTGAAGTATAGTGAGTAGACATAGTTCTTCATCAAAATTATGTCTCTCTTCTTTTCCTTCCCTCCTGCTATTTCTCAGGCACTCTGTGTCTGGCTGTAACATCTGACAAGTATCTCTCTTGGTAGCAGACCTGATCATTTCTTCATTGTGCTGTTCCTATATGAAATGACTGATTCTTTATTTTTCCTGGAAACTTGAAAGCATCATTCCTACAAAGACTTTAGCTTCTCTTGTCTCAGAGAGCAAGGAGTACAGCTCATTTAAGCATTGCAGCTCTGAAATCCATACGAGAACTTCCCTTATCGACTATCATTTTTAGAGGTAGCTGTTTGTCTTAAAGGAAACCCTACTAGGCAGGAAGGGACGTAGAAATAGGCGCATTTGTACTAATATTTAGTAGACCTTGTAAATATTATTGCTTTAACTATTGTGCAATTGCACAGCAATGTGTCATTCCACATTAGTGATCTTGCATGTAACAGTGTTCTATCTTGAAGCCATCCAAATAATAATATTTCTTTTCATTTAATGGACATTACTCATATGACCAGTTACAAGAAATGAGAGTTCACTTGCTCTAAATTTATCTGAACCTTGAGATGGGAGAACTGAAAACTCCTTCACTTTATGAGAACTTTTGATTAGCGTTTGGGTAGGTGGATAATGAAAGAGTGTAACATTGAACTGTGCCTAAATAACATGCTGTTACAAGCCTTATGATAGATTTGTGTTTGACTTAACAGCTTTTGGAACCTAATAAAAAGAACTTAATTGACAATTTCTTGAAATTGCTAAGAAAACCTAGTGATGTTGGTAGGGTATAATAAGGAGTTTTCTCATCACTGTCTTCAAGATTGAGCCTATACAAAAAAAAAGGATTTATCTCTGTGGTAACTCTAAGTAATTGATATACAGACAAGGTTCGGTTCCAATTTGCCAGCAATAAAGTTGTAATAGGGTTTTCTCTGCAATTTTAGCCTTAATGTGCTCATTCCAAAGAGCGGTATTTTTCCAAGCGAACAAATAACATCAGTAAAGCTTACGATCAGTAATAGCCCCACACTGATGCTCACATTAAACTTGTTAAATCAATTCACTAGACACTTTCTAAAGTGGACTGTCTGTTTACTTTGACTTGCACCCTGTGAGGATTATCCATCAGTTACATTTATTTGAATGATCTTTACATTTGAAATTTGTAACTGTTTGTGCATAATTGCAATTACAAATCTGTCTTCTCATATTTTGCAGCTTGATTTTTGTGACTTATGATTTTTCCACCTTAGTAGTATGAAGGATATGGACATTTAGTGGCACACAGTAGAATAAATGTATGTGTGTTTAGCCTTATCCAAATCCTAAATAAGCACTTTGCTGCATAATTGTAGTGGCTTCTCTTGGTAGATATATGTTTCATATTGCTGTTTACTGAAGGTACCAATCCACAATGTGCAGTATTGTTCTTTTAGGTAAAAAAAATTAACACATAAATAATGTAGGATTGCAATATTTCGAAATAATTAGCAAAAGGTGCTAAGTACTAAATGATTTATTAAAGGTGTAATTTAGGTAGATTTGCTGCATAAAATATTAGACTGCAAAGAGCCATTCTGTACTCTGCAAGGAATCATTTTGTAGATGGTTAATCTACCAACTAGGCTTCATTTTTCACTCAGAAGAAACCTGGTATGCTACTTCACACTGCCTTTTGTCAGTAAACACAAAGAGAAATCTGAAGTAATCAGTCTTTCTTATCAGTAGCATTCAGTATGTTTACCTTTATTTTATTCTGTGGTTCTATAAAGCTAGACTAATATAAAAAAAATGTAACAGTTTAAAAGATTGAAGCTGTTTATCTGGTAGCTAAGTACACATTTTAAAAGGTAGCATGAAAAAAAACCATAATGGCATTACTGTATGCATTGAGGAGACTGAAAATATTTTGCAAAGAACTGAGGTCCAAGGAAAACAATGGGTTGTGGTTAATGGGAAGTTCCTGGATAAGGAAGCTCTATCACATGTTTGTAGCTAGCATCTACATGGATTGTTATTGTCTACCATTTTGTCATATTCCCAAGGCTGAATCCACGTGTGTAGGACACTGAAGAAAAAACCCGATGCCTATTAAATGTTACAGCTGTCCCTTACATGCATCTCTTCCCTTTCTGGTGAAAATAACTCTTTACATTTCCCTTAAGTTTAAATAACTTTTTATAAGGGACACGCGATATGGGAGGAGGGGGTTGTGGTTTATGTTGTTTTGTTTTGTTTTGGGGATTTTTATTTGTTTGGTTTTTGTTTTAATGGTAGCCAGCTTGATTTTAAAAATATTCAGACAAGATGAATGGCAGACTATCCCTCCCCAACCGCCCCTTTTTTTTAAACCTTACTTCACACATGTCCTTATTTTAGCTATCTCTCTGTCTAATCTAAATCTATGTATTTTTATGTATTTCAAGGCAGTGATTTGGCGTAGCATGGGTGTTGATGTGAAGGGAAATATCTCCTCTTCTCCAGAATATACCAAAAGTCTGTAAATGCATGGTACTGCAGGATCATGAAGAAATAGGGAGACTGAGAATTATCATTAGCTGTACATATAAGTAGTTCATCCAACCTGGCCATTTTCTTGTGTTTTATTTGTTATCATTTCACATTGGAAAAATCTAATTCCTTAAGCGACCTTTCTTTCTTTTTCCTTCTATATGGGAAAAACCAGATACCTCCTGTCTCTTCCAGCCCTCTCTCCCTCTTCAGCCTAGAAATAATCTGATATTCCCTTTTTCTACAGAAGAGAAACTCCAGAAATACACTTTTCAGAAAATCAGTGCAAACCACATGTTGTGGTTTAGCCCCAGCCAGCAACTAACCACCACGCAGACTCTCGCTCCCTACCCCCCAGTGTGATGGAGGAGAGAATTGGAAGAGTAAAAGTGAGAAAACTCATAGGTTGAGATAAAGACAGTTTAATAGATAAAGCAAAATACACACACACAAGCAAAGCCAACCACTTCCGATGAGCAGGCAGGTGTTCAGCCATCTCCAGGAAAGCAGGGTTCCATCACACGTAATGTTGCTGTTGGAATATCGCTTTGGTCGGTTGGGATCAGCTGTCCCGGCTGTGTCCCCTCCCAACTTCTTGTGCACTCCCAACATACTCTCTATCTGGGCAGTGTGAAAAACAGAAAAGGCCTTGACTCTCTGTGAGCACTGCTAAGAAATAATGAAAACATCCCTGAATTATCAACACTGTTTTCAGCACAAATCCAAAGCACAGCCCCAGACCAGCTGCTGAGAAGAAAATTAACTCTCTCGCAGCCAAAGCCAACAAATACAAAAGCTTCTTTTCACTTACTTTGATATCTTCAGTAGAAACGGAGAGATGTATAGTCTTTTCCTTTTTAGACTTAATCAATGTCATTGTTTCATGTGTAGATTTACAGTTTTTAAATATGGAAGGTAGGGAAAAATAAGGTGATATCTTGTCATTGTTTCCTCTATCCCTTTCTACTGCACAGCTCTAACTGAAGTAAATTGCAGGTGATTAGAGAAGATGTTGAAATTTTAAGAAGCTTAGTGGTAGAAGATTTGTATCTGATTCACAGTTTAATTAGGGTAGAAAAATAACATAATTTAAATAGATTCTATCCTTTCAGGCCACAATTGATTGACATTTACAGTGTGTTTATGCATCTTAAAGCCAGTTAAATATTGAAACATTTTGATATACTTGAACCATCTCTTCAATTTTTGGGGTTTATTTGAAGTGATGGTAGCATCATCAGTTTGGGAAATGAACTCTAGACAAATAAGGATATGTAGTATCTGTGCTTTAACTAATACCTCCACCTAATCTTGGACATAGGAATACATATTGATCAGAAATGGAAACAAGGATGGCTCCATTTCTGAAAGGGGACTGTAGGCAAATCCGTGGCACTAGACAGCAAGCAGCATGTGGGAGAAACCTATCCTTCCTCATACTGTGGCTGGAAATGTCTGGGATTGTGCTACAAATTAATGTACCATCAACAACTTCATGAGCAATACAAATGTCATTGCTGTTAATATTTTATGAAACTAATAATCTTTCTAATATTTGTGCTATTGTATCTTCAGTCTTCACAGTTTGTGGTTCTTCATTCGAATAATTCCTGGGTAGAGAAGCTGTGTATTTTGAATGGGTTGGCAGTAAAATGGTTAAAGGGGAGACAATCACAAAGAATATTTGCTGATAAATAACCTTTATTACATGAAAAAAATGAGGAATATTAGTGTTGTAGGCACTCAGACAAAGAACATTGCCCTTAATCTGGAAAATGCTTCTCATATATTAGAAAAGATGTTTACTGACAGTTGTGGCTTATATCCTTGTTTAGTTATATATTCTGCATTTATTTGTGTGTGATCTCTGTTCAGACTTGAAATCCATCTGATTCTTTCCAATATGTACAGTACTCATGTGCTATCAAACAAAACTTTCAAGTGGGTTTCACATAGTAATTTTACGAAGTCTTTCGGGAGTTAAATGAATGGGAAGTATCTTTTAATGTGTACTTTTACTTGCTTTTTGTATTGGAAGTTGGGTAAATCTCCTCATGTTAATCCAGATCACTAAAATACTCCCAACAAATCAAGCATTTTAGCTAAATCCACTTAATGATGTGAAAGTAGATCACAGAATCACAGAATGGATAAGGTTGGAAGGGACCACAGTGGGTCATCTGGTCAAACCTCCCTGCTCAAGCAGGGTCATCCTACAGCACATTGCACAGGATTGTGTCCAGGTGGCTCTTGAAAATCTCTGTTCAGGGAAACTCCACAACCTTTCTGGGCAACCTGTTCCTGTGCTCAGTCACCCACACAGTAAAGAAGTTTTTCAGTGTATTCAGATGGATCTTCCTCTGCATCAGTTTCTGTCCATTGCCTCTTGTCCTATTACTTGGCATCCCTTTGACACCCTTCTTTCAGACGTTGTAGACGTTGATGAGATCTCCTCTCAGTCATCTCTCCTGGAGGCTGAAGAGGCCCCACTCTCTCAGCCTTTTCTCATAAGAGAGATGCTCCAGTCCCTTTGTAGCCCTCTGCTGCACCCACTCCATGCCTCTCTTGCACTGAGGAGCCCAGAACTGAACATAGCATTCCAGGTGTGGCCTCACCAGGGCTGAGTAGAGAGGCAGGATCATCTCCCTCAGCCTGCTGGCAATACTTTTCCTACTGCGCCTCAGGATACCATTGGCCTTCTTGGCCATGTGGCTCACTGTTGGCTTTTTGTCCTCCAGCCTGTACTGGTGCCGGGGGTTATTCTTCCCCAGGTGCAGCACCCTGCATTTGCCTTGGTTGAATTTCAGGTAGTTTTTCTCTGCCCAACTCTCCAACCCGTTGAGGTCCTTCTGAAGGGCTGCACAGCCCTCTGGGGTATCGACCACTCCTCCAGCTTTGTGTCCCCAGTGAACTTGCTGAGGAGGCANTGAACTTGCTGAGGAGGCATCTGCCCCTCCATCCGAGTCACTGATGAATAAGGTAAATAATTTGGGCCCTGTATTGAACCTTGGGGGACACCAGTAGTGACAGGCCTCCAGCTAGACCCTGTGCCACTGATTATGACTGTCTGGAATCTGCTGTTAAGCAAGTTCTGAATCCACCACACTGTCCACTCATCCAGTTCACACACCCTGAGTTTGCCTATGAGGTTGTTGTGACAGACAGTGTTGAAAGTCTTGCTGAAGTCGAGGTAAACAATATCCACTGCTCTCCCCTCATCCATCCAGGTAGTTGGTTCGTCATATAGAAGGCAATCAGGTTGGTCAAGCAAGATTTACCTTTAGTGAATCCATGCTGACTAGTCCTGATCACCTTCTTGTCATCCATGTGGATAGAGACAGTCTCCAGAATGAGGCATTCCATCAACTTTCCAGGGATTGAGGTGAGGCTAAGTAGCCGGTAGTCCCCTGGGTCCTCCTTTTTGTCCTTTTCGAAGACCGAGGTGACATTTGCTTTCTTCCAGTCCTCAGGCACCTCACCTGATCATCACAACCTTTCAAAGGTGGTTGGGAGTGGCGTCGCTATGGTGTCCACCAACTCTCAGCAGTCATGGATGCATCCTGTTGGGGCCCATGAACTTGTAGATATCAAGTTTACCTACATGTTCTCTATCCAAGCCTTATTGACCAAGGAAAAGTCTTCAATGCAACATTCCTTTACCCTGGTTGCCTGGGTAAGAGATTCCTGAGGGCCAGTCTTGTCAGTGAAGACAGATGCTAAGAAGCCATTCAGTAATTCTGCCTTCTCTGTGTCCTCTGTTACCAGTGTCCTCCTCCATTGAGTAATATGCCCACATTCTTTTGTTTTCCTTTTGCTGTCCAAAAAATAATTACTATTTTTTATGTGTCTGTTAAGAGAGAGAAGTTTTATTTGGTAATATTTGATTAAAAATCATGGGCAAGTTATGTGTTCTGTTACTGGCAGATAATTTTTGTTTTATTTTATCTTTCAGTGAAACGCTCTCTGCCCAGTCAAAGGTTCTTTCTGACCAAAAGTGGTTCAGCAAGGTGAGAGTATCAAAGGACACCAATTCCATTCACCAGTGGTGTATGAGGGAATGATGTAGTGACCATCACAACCAACAGCCCTTGACTCCCCTCCCTCATACACTTGGTTTGAGTGGAAACAGCTTGTTGCATGAATTTGAAACATGGTCCAAACTGATACATCTGAGTCTTTTGTGAGATGCCTTAATTGCTTTATTACCTTGTCCACTCTGTTCAGTAAGGATTAAATAATTTTAAAGGTTTCTGCAAGATTTTTTATATCTCTAGTCTTGTGTTTAGATAGAGTACAGAGTTTTTGTTTATTGGTAGTTCTTCCTCATTTCTGATTTTGTTCAGCTCTTCTGTAAGGATGGGGAAGAAGATAGGCTTAATCAAGTACTTTTCCAACTGATTAAATGCATCTAACAATTTGCAAGAAGAAAAGCAGAAGTATTGCTTGCACAAAATAATTCAAGATAGAAAAATCATTATTTTAAGAAACAACCCCTTTGATTTCCTAATAAAAGTAGACCATGTGAATAATTACTTTCCACTAATTTCTGATAAAATTTTTACTGCAAAAAATATTCCATTTGCTTTTTAAACAGCTTATCAAAAGAACAAAAAGTTTTGATGAGATTTATTAAACTTGAAGTAAAAGGTACTGTAAGGGACATTTTACATAATTGCTGATCACACCATTAATACCTCCCCTACACCTGTCTGATTTAGCAGTGACCTGCTCAGAAGAATTTCTGTTTTGTTTTTTCAGGGTGTTGCTTGGTCTTATTTTGAATGGAAAGTTATATGGAGAATTCTTTTTAAAAAACATTATTTACCCAGTAAATATGGTGATTTTAGTGCAAAAATAAAGGGTAAGGTTTGGTAAAATTAGCAGTTAATTAAAATAATGCATTTTCTCTTCTCAAATTCACATTTTGTTTAAAAGACAAAAGGTTAATGATAAAGGTTCTTTGGTTTAGTATTGTTACTATGTTCTTGGTTCATTTACTGCTAATAAAACATAAATATTAGCAATTCTTGATTTACCCCATGAAGAAGTGCACTACTTACTGTAGTCATACCTGAATCCTTACATATAAACATTGGTTTGATTATTTCCAGCCCATTCTTCAGCATTTCAGAGCTATGGACCCATGCAGTTGTTCTTCCACAAGTGTCTGTACTGCAAACTTCTGGCAATTGTATATTTGAACATTATTATCAGAGGCCTCATTGCTGCCTGTAACCCTTTATTGGCTAAGAAACTGATTAATCTTGTCCCTTGTTCACAATTAAAAGAAAAATATATCTATAGACAAATGAATAACAGCAGCTGAATCATCTCTTCTGTTTTACATGTGTTCTGTCTTTGTTAATCTGACCCTTTTTTCTTTTTTATAATAAATTTCTCTTAGGGCTTGTGCTGCTAATTTCTAAGGACACTGGTTCAGTGACTGTGTTCTATACTAATAATATCTTCAAAGAGAGCAAGGAGAGCTCAGCCATTGCAAACATACCACAAGCCAGCTATAAACTATGCTATTGACTGTTCCCTTGCTAAAGCATCCACGTATCAGTGTAAGAAGTCATTGGGACATCATATTTTATGATATACATGGGTATAAAGGCCCATGATACTAATAAAGAGGTGCATTCTAATCGTGTGATGGGGTCATTGGCACGCAGAGAGAGTTGTTTGGAGAAATTTGCTCATAGAGGATAAAAGAGAGGAAACTTCAGTATAATAATGTAGCACCTTGTGAGATGGTGAGGGCAAAGTGGGATTGGAATATGCTAGGTTGGACCTAGAACAGGAAGATCATAAACTATTTGTATATAGTAGGAAGGGACATGATTGAGTATGGGAGGCATGCAGAGGGAAAACTGAGTAAGGATGGTAATAAGACAGGTAATAATAAGGTCAGTGCGACAAGTGGAGGGTTTGGGAAATGAAATCAGAAAAGTATGTCAAAGAAGTGCTAGCAATAAGGAGAAACCGATGAAGAGTTGCAAAAGAGTGATGGGAGGAAGGGAGTTCACAATGGTTTCAGTCAGTCTTCAGATGTAAGTTGATATTTACTTGTAAAGCATAGAAGGTAGTTGGGAAAACAGGCCAAGCAAATATTGATTTAAACCAATATTGTTGTTCTCTTTGTTCATTTTAACATTAGAAACTGAACTCCTTTTTATTTACTTAAAGGTAGGTGTAGTGCAGATAACTTTGATATAGGCTTTTAGGCTTGCTACCAGTGATCTGAAGCTTGACCTATGAAAACTGTCCTTTCTGGGCATCAAAAGTAGCATAGTTTTAAAAAGCAGTACAGGGTGTGTCCTAAGTAATCTGCCAATTGTGCTAAACTGAAATGTTTGCAGTGGGTTTGTAAGGTTGTTTAATAATTCCCAGAGGACAGAATTCAGACATTGAAATGCATTTCACTTTGGACCTGAGGACAGACCTGTCCTATGGTTCTGAGGGTGAAAGCTGGTTTTTATATCCAGTAAGACTCGTGGTCTAAAGCAGCTCATGAACTTGCTGGAAAATCTTACTAAGGAGGTTCATGCTGCTTTGAATGTTTGTTTTTTATTTTCCTGTGTAGATTGTTGCACAGCTACTGAATAGTGTTATTGTGTATAGTAGAAATGGCTCCATTTCAGAAGTATTTAAAGAATGTCAGAATAGATTAGCACCTGATAACAAACTTAAGGTCAGGAATATTTAGTATTTCATTATTCCATTTTTCTCACCAGACAGGTAGTTGTTATGTTATGTGCTATACAAAACAACAATGGGCTAGTTTTTAAATTTCCCTTTTTGCTTAATACACTGATTCTTTGGCAGAGAGATGCCTGACTGTAAGAGGAAGTTTTAATACTTAAATTTGGTAGTGATTCATAACCCCATTTCAGAACATCTGACACTAAAAATAATTGCTAAGTTTCCTGTAGGGCTCAAATTAATAGCTATATGTTGCTAGAGATGATTCTATTGATATACCCTCCGTAGTTGCTTCCAACTTTCTTTTATGTTGAGACAACTCAAAGATAAGAGTTAGATATATATTACTTGTCAAGTAGTTTCATGACTTTCATTTAAAAAAAATAACTTTTACACAGATGAAATTTCTCAGCTTCACTTCTAGATCAGTAACATGTTCAGTATTTTTTACATCTGAACTTGAGTTCAATAGAAGTAAAAGATATAACTTAGTTGCAGTCATTTGCTTATTTTCTTCTGATTCATTACACATGCAGATGGGTTGAAGTGCAGTATATGTTAAAGCTGATTGATGGAGTTGCATACTATTATCTGAAAGGTCATATTTTCACCTGATTCCCTTGGAATTTGCTGGATACACAACTTAAGTGATTTCAGTAAAAACCCAAGGTTTTGACTGCGCAATTTAATGCACCTTATTAATGCATGCTATTTAATAATCCAAATTAATAAATACACATATATGTGATACAATTAATGGAAATAAAAGCTTTTTTTATACATTGTTTTAAACTTTAATAGGAAGACAAGATTTAAAAAGTAAATCCGAGTGAGTCCTAGTACACTTGCAACTCTCATGCAGTTTGATTGCAGACTCTCTGGAACTACTTGAAACCTCTGGATGCCCAGTTATAAGAGATAGTGTGTGTTGGGTCAATTGGGTACTTTCCATCCTTGCAGTAATGTGAAGACATTGCTGACTGTTAGGCATCCTACATCGTCCTACTGCTCTTCTCTCATCATACTGAGATGACTTTTATACATTTAAAAATGCATTTAATCTTTATAAGCTTATGAAATAGAGCTGAAAACCTCAGGGAACTTGGCCACTTTAGTTGTCAATGAAATAATCTCATAGATTTTTTTACATTAATCTGTATCATTTTATTTTTTTATATTACAGAATATACAGTTAAATATTAACTTCAAGTCATTTAACTAATTTTTCATCTTACAAATAGTGTTTTTTTCTGTCACTTTATTTCCTACCACATAAACAGAGTAAACAGCTCATAATCTAGAATTGCCATAGGCTGTCCCCAATAGCCAGGGTATGTCATCTATTTATTTTATAAGTATTAAAGACCAAATACTTTGCAGATTAACATAAAGACAAAAATTATAGCTGTATTTCATAACAATTTACCAATTATTTCTTTCAAGATTTCTATCAGTCAATCTTTCAGTAATTATCTACAAATACTGTGCCATTAGAAAAGATCATTTTGCTGAAATTTATATTGGGTTTCTTCACCAATGACATATGTGATATCCTTTCTAATTTCATTTCCAAAGGGTAAATACTCTAGGGGATGACCACTTGGCCTTCATCGCGATTTGATCATGGTGTCATAACTGCACTTGTAAAATGATTGCTTGCAGAAGAGCAGGTGACAGCTTGGACAGCGTACTCACCTGCACATCTAAATAAAACAACATTGTCCAGTAATATAGTGATGTGGATGCCATCTGGATGCTTTGTTTTTCTTCTTTGTAGAGAAATGTCCACATAAATGTAAGCAAGACAGGGTTTACAATTAATATCCTGTATTAGGCTAGCTGATACAGTGGGAAAAAGCCCTTTTTTGGGTCTTATTGATGCATGCACTTTGGAGGAATTTTTTAAAAAGAAAACACTATCTTAGTGTGCATTTGTTGTATGTATATGAATGTGAAACAATGCTATATACATATAGTTTACCTATGTAAACATTCAAAATTGAATGTGTGTACAAAATGACTGCCAAAACTTGCTTAAATGCAATGCTTGAAATGTATCTGGAGTGATGATAAGGAAAGGCAATTGTTTCTCTATACATTTTTATCAAAATATAAATAATAGCTACAACAAAAGGATCTCTTTTTTGCTAACCTTGAAGATTTCTGGAAAAACAGGCTGTGCACTTTAACTTATTTAAATGTCCTTTAGTTTATGGCCTGCAATATTCAACAGTTTAGAGCTGATAATTAAGACTAATCATTACGAAAATATATGTAAGAGGATGAACAGTTTTTATTAGCTTTTTATAATGTGTCAGCAGGTCAAAACAGAGATTATCTACCATGATTCTAAAGTTCAATGTGGTCATTTAATTAATTGTGTGGAATGCTGGCTAAAGTGCTAGACCTATGCAAACAAAGAACTTTTTGTCTCCTGCACCAGGTTTTGGTTTTTGTACTTTCTCAGTTGCTTATACCCATTAGATATGTGCTAAAAGTAACATGCATAGTCTGTCATGAAGGCCAACCAAAGCACATTTTTGCTCAAAAGCATCATTGGGATCAGCCTACTTTTCAGTAAGCAGTATTCTGTTTTGGGGATATTCACTAGAGTAGATCAGAAGTGAGGTTACTGATAAGACCATAGATGTTAGTTTTTTACCACTTTCCAGCAAAGCTATAGTTGCTTACTGCTTTTGAACAAAGATATTTGTTCAAAATTGCTTGATTAAAAACATAATCTATTGTTCATTCTGCCATCTGTTTTTGCACTTACAAGCGTACCATTAGCATAATTAAATTAATACTTTTTTCTCCCAGTCTTTCTTACCTTGCCATGTATTCAAATTTATTTACACAATTTTAAGTGACGATACATTTTATAGTTAAATCGTGGATTGCAACTGATGTCTCGTGTTAAAATTCTATCTTAAAACATTGTGTTCAACTTCTAAATTACTTCAGGGATATAGTAGTGTGTAACTTAAAATTATATAAACCTATTCTTTTACAAGCTTTAAAATATTGATGTTATCGAGAAGACAGATAACTAGAGCAGTAAGCAAGTATGCATTAATTTCATTTACCTGTCACTTCTTAAATTTAGCCTGATAACATTTATGCAGTGGCAGGTCTAAGTTCTGTAGGTCTTGGCCCTATGTAGTTTAAATAATTTTTTAAAAAATCTGAAGCTGCTGCAAGGGTAGTAGAATGGATGTTTTCACCATTATTTGGGCATCATACAATTCTGACTTGCTTTTTCACACATTTTGCATTCAGAAATTGCATCAATCACCTCTCCCTCTACAGAATGCCTCTCAAAGAAAACAATAATTGTTGAACCACACATGGGTGAATTTCAGCAAGAATTGAGTAAAATTATGTATTTAATTATCCAAATCATAATTTTTCAGGAATCCTGCATTTACAATGACTTTAACTCACAAAGACAAGGAGTTTCTGCTATAAGTGATCTGATATAACGAGGAGCAGTTTTCCTGTTTTAAAGCATATGATGTTTTGTATGTGTGATCAATGCATACATGTACTAATGGTATTTTGCACTGGCCACCCCATCTATAATTAGGTATTTAATTTTTGTTTTTCATTGGAATTCACTGGAAGCAGGCTGTCAAATTTCCCATAAATTCATGTGATCTTTCTGACAAATTATGTCATAAATTAATTCAAATCATTAAAATAATTTGTTTCTGTCTTTGTTGCTTCTTCAGATTTCATTGTGCTCCGTTGTCAGGTCACTCTCACTCTTTTCATTCTCCTCAGCTTCCTATTCAATACCTTCATCTGGGAGCATATCTATACTGAACAAATGCCAAGTCAGCCTAAGTACTGTCCACAGCGGTACGGAGCTCTGAGACGTGGTAATTAGACAACATGCGTTCTTTGTTATCCTATGCAATATGGCCCCGTCCTTAATCACCCTTCCTCAGTTTCCTGCTCCATTCATCTGCAACTCCTGCCCTCAGCTGACTGTGTACTTGGGTAAAGGAGTCTCTCTGTTCACCCTACTGACAGGGTAAGCAGAGAGAGCCTATTTCTTACAGCGTGGAGGATGGAAGCCAGGAGAGGAAACCCAGGTGTTACCAGTGATTATCTGGGGTTTATGAAAACTAGCAGAAAACCAGATCTGCATAGCAGCTTGCCAAACATTTGATGTAGTCATAATTTTTTCCTTTACTGGAATCATCTTACTACATGTTCTCTTATATAGCTCGCTGTTCTTTCCATAGTTTTTTTGTTTCATTTATTTTTGCTTAAATGAGGAACAGACTTCTGGAAGGAGATTCTTTCTGGTGGTTATGGGGTTTATTGAGTTGAGATTTCTCTAGAACCTACATTACTTACCCCTTAGCAGCTGCTGGAGCAAGTATTCATAGCTACATATGACAGGAAAATGCAGTATTCTGATGGACTATTCCAGAAAATTCGCATTAAGGATGCATTTTGTCATCATTGTGTCATAGAATCATAGAATCAACTGGGTTGGAAGGGACCTCTGAGATCATAAAGTCCAAGCCTTGATCCACTACCACCACAGTTACTAGACTATGGCTCTTAAGTGCCACATCCAGTCTCAAATACCTACAGGGATGGAGAATTCACCACCTCCCTGGGCAGCCCATTCCAATGTCTGATTACCCTCTCTGTAAAGAATTTCTTCCTAATATCCAACCTAAACCTCCCCTGGCAGAACTTGAGACTATGCCCTCTTGTCTTACTGACAGCTGCCTGGGAAAAGAGGCCAACCCCCATCTGGCTACAACCTCCTTTCAGGGAGTTGTAGAGAGTGATGAGGTCTCCCCTGAGCCTCCTCTTCTCCAGGCTAAACAACCCCAGCTCCCTCAGCCTCTCCTCACAGGACTTGTGTTCGAGTCCCTTCACCAGCCTTGTTGCTCTTCTCTGGACCCGCTCCAGCACCTCAATATCCTTCTTGAACTGAGGGGCCCAGAACTGGACACAGTACTCCAGGTGTGGCCTCACCAGCGCTGAGTACAGGGGAAAAATCACTTCCCTGCTCCTGCTGGCCACACTGTTCTTGATCCAGGCCAGGATGCCATTGGCCTTCTTGGCCACCTGGGCACACTGCTGGCTCATGTTCAGCTTCCTGTCGATCCAAACTCCCAGGTCCCTTTCTGCCTGGCTGCTCTCCAGCCACTCTGTGCCCAACCTGTAGTGCTGCAGAGGGTTGTTGTCCCTTCAGAATTGCCATGTAAATTTGTGGTATGTTTTATGTGAAGGTAAGTTGTTCAGAGTAGGCATATTTATCTACTGTTCAAGACATTGACAACATATGAAACAATAGGTGTTAACTTTGATGGGCAAAACATGGATAGTAACTTGGCCAGCAAGCAGTGATGGTGAAGGAGTAATATCAGTACACACGTTAAAGCAGGGAATTCTAGCTCCGTCTCGCATTACCTTATTTGCCTGTCTAAAACTTTATAAGGAAATACATGTCTTTCTATTTGTGTAGACGTCAAGATACAATATAGCTGCTCACCTTAAACACTGAATATGTCAGTATTTCACATGAAATGGTCTCAGATTTACAAAGAAATTTTGCATCAAGATTGAAAATCTAAACCAAGATAATGAATCTTTATGCCAAATTTGATCTGAAATTTCTCTTTAAGTTATGAGTCTAATAAATAGTACTCTTTGCAGAAATTTAATCTCTATTCTGATCAGCATATCAAGGAAGGTCATTCTTCCCCTCTCCTCTGCCCTCGTGAGACCCCGGCTCAAATACTGCATCCAGGTCTGGGCCCCCAGTACAAGAAAGATATGGACCAGTTAGAGTGGGTCCAGAGGAGGGATACAAAGGTGATCAGAGGGCTGGAACACCTCTTCTGTGAAGACAGGGTTGTTCAAAACTGGGGTTGTTCAGCCTGGAGAAGAGAAGGCTCCATTGAAAGGCCATTGAGGCCTTTCAGAACTTGAAGGGAGCATATAAAGAAGAGGGACAGGAACTTTTTATATTGGCAGATAGTGATAGGACAAGCGGGAATATTTTAAACTAAAAGAGGAGAGATTTAGATCAGATGTTAGGAAGAAATTCTTTACTATGGGGGTGGTGAGGCACTGGAACAGGTTGTCCAGAGAAGATGTGGATGCCCCGTCCATGGAAATGTTCAAAGTCAGGTTGGATGAGGCCCAGGGCAACCTAGTCAAGTGGGTGGCATCCCTGCCCATGGTGGGGGATTTGGAACTAGAGGATCTTTAAGGTCCCTTCCAACCCAGCCATTCTGATTGTCTTGCATGCTCCCTCAAATTAGTGAGTCAGTATTGAGACTACCTATAGTGGCAGATTCTTTCTTTATACAGGCACTCAATGTCTTTAAGCACTGAAGTACTTAGCTCTTTTATCAGCCTAATATAGGCATGTTTTGAAAATTTTGCTTCTAAACACCTTTTCTTGCACTATGATGTGTATTTCTTCAAAGTTTGTTCTTTGAACATTTGTCAAGCTCTTCAGGCATCTAGACTTTTGCATTCTTATGAAACCAGTGCCAAGAGTAGTGTTGATGTTTGATAGTGTGTTGCACTTCTGGGTGGGAATTGGTGATATGTGGAAATAATAATGCTACAAATCTATGGAGAAATGTTAGTGTCTAACCTGATAGAATTGCAACAAAGCATAACAAGCAAACAAGCAAACCCATTCTAGGTTCAGGTAATAAACATTGCAGCTGAAGGAGGAAAAAAAAGTGGGATTAGATGGGAAAGACCATTATTGTATCAAAATGATGCATCTGCAAGCTCCTTTCATGAGTGTTTTATGACTAGGCAAACACATTTTCATGTTGGCTTCTGCAGTAAATGTTTCTCCTTTATTACTTGATAGCCACTTAGAATTTAGCCTGATTTTTAACAGTGCTAACACACAGTACTAGGAAAATTTATTTGAATAAAATAAAGCTACATTCTTCTAAACTGGAGTCATAATATTAATACTTAAAATACACAGCAACATGCTGGGAAAATGGGATAGTTATTTAGATATATTATAAAATGTATCCCACTACTTTGATGTGATTCACTACTATTTCACCAAACCAATTTAACAGCCTCCTGTGGAGAGGGAATAGTGCAATTAAAATTAGTAACAGAGATTTTCACATTCATATTTCTAATTCAGGGATGGGTGATAATGAATTAAATACCTTTTCCTTCTTCTGAAGTCAAATCAGTATTAAATGAATCTGAGCTAGAATTTGTATTTGGAGAGTGTGCCTGTGTGCAGTTACAGCATCTAGATGCAGATTTTCACATGAGAAATAGGTGTTCCACCTCAGGTTTGCATGTTAGTTGTCTTCTTTATTTGGTTGACCTTTTTTCTGTTAGATCCTTAAAAATTGTTAAAAAGTTAAATCATTTTGCAGTATTTTTTGCTCCCAAAAACTAAGAACTTCCTGGAAAGAGAACTGCTGTTGTTAAATCTGCCTTGGACAAAAATTAAGGTAGAGCAGAAGATTGATAGCCCTGGGAACAATGGTCTCTAGACACTTGTTAATCAGACACTGGAAAATCCAATGGATAATTCTCCAGGGTGAAATGGCTAAATTTGTTTGTAGACATTATGAATAAGAAGCAGTTCTCAACTCATTACAAAGCAGCATAAAAAAAAATAACAAGGATATGCTGTTGTCTGTGTATGATAGTCTGAAAAAACCTCCCAGAAACACCAAACCTCAAGCTTCCTCCTGGTGCTTCTCATAATTAGACAAGGAAATTAGAAATCAATTTTTAAGCAAACAAGTCAGTGTAGCAAGAGTCACATTAACCCTTCACCTAAACAAAGATTAAATAATAGTTTTATATTAGTAGGGGTCTGTTGGTAAGATAACATCTTTGATAATCCTGCTGTATGCCCAAATTTGCAATTATGTGATCACTTTTGTTTCTCAATAAAAGCTTTTAAATAAGCAAATGAACTAACTAACTCAGGCCTTTGTGCTGACTGCATTTGCCCTTGCAGATGCTATGTAAATACTGGAAAATGTAAATTAACCATTCCGTAGACCTGACCACTAATGTTCTGATGAAGAACAGGAATCATAGCAACTGTGAGCTTAAGGTAGATTTTTTTTTTTTTGTGCAGTATTACCATATGTGATGGTTTGATCTTGGCTGGATGCCAGGTGACCACCAAAGCCACTCTGCCAACTCCCCTCCTCATCTGGACATGGGGAGAGAAAACATAAGGAAAGGGTCATGGATCAAGATAAGGACAGGGGAAGATCACTCACCAATTACTGGCAAAATGGGCTCAACTTGGGGAAATAATTAATTAATTACAAATTAAATCTGAGTAGGATAATGACAAATAAACCCAAATCTTAAAAACACCTTCCCATCACCCCTCCCTCCTTTCAGGACTTTTCTTTACTCCCAAGTTCTCAGCCTTTTCTCCCTCAGCCATGTAGGGGAATGGGGATTGGGGAACTGCAGTTAGTTCATCACAGATTGTCTCTGCCACTCCTTCCTCCTCAAGGGGAGGACTCCTCACACTCTTTCCTTGCTCCAACATGAGTTCCCATCCATGGGAGACAGTCTCCATGAACTTCTCCAGCATGGGGTCCCTTCCACAGGCTGCAGTTCTTTATGAACTGCTCCAGTGTGGATCCCTTTGATGGGGTTCAGTCTTTCATGAACAGGCTGCTCCAGCATGAGTCCCCCATAGGGTCACAAATTCACCAACAATGCTACTACAGAATTGGCTCCTTTCTTCGTGGGACCACTGGTCCTGCCCAGAGCCTGCTGCAGTTTGGACTTTCCACAGGGTCACAGCCTCCCTGGGCACACCCACCTGGTTCAGCCTGGGGTTCATCAGGGCTGCAGGTGGATCTCTGCTCCACCATGGACCTCTGTTGGTTGCAGGAACACATACTGCTTCATCATGGTCTCCACCACAGGCTACAGTGGCTGGAGCACCTTCTCCCCATGCTTCTTCACCAACCTTGGTGTCTGCAGAGTTGTTTCTCTCACATATTCTCACTCCTCTCTTCTCTGGCTGCAATCTTCTTCTGCCCAATAACTTTTTTCCTCTTCTTAACAGAGGTGCCAACTCTGTCCCTAATGGGTTCTGCCTTGGCTAGTGGTGGGTCTGCCTTGGAGCTGCTTGGCATTGGCTTCATTAGACACAGGGAATGTTTCTAGGAGCTTCTCACAGAAGCCACTCCTGTAGCACCCCTGCTGCCAAAACCTAACCACACAAACCTAGTACATTATGATTATTTTGGAGGTATTTTGCACTAGTTCCTTCTTATTACTTTCTGATTGAACAGCAATATCTTCCATGCACATTAGCTTTATTACCTGCATGAAGAAAGCAACAATTCAAAGGGGAATTATTTTTTTAGGCTTTAGTTTTAAAATATAAATTGTAAATATATTACAGACTTGACAATTTACATGCCTTTAAATGCCTTAAGAATGGAAGCTAGTATTGTACCCTGAGTACTGATTGCTAACTTTTTTAAGGTAAAAAAAATTTGGAACATACTTATTCTAAATATGAGGATAGGCTTATGTCCTGTCCAGATTAGAAAAAAAGTCATAACGATGGTTAATTTGTTAAATCTGAACTGATTATACTCATATGAATCTTAAAAAAGTATCTTTTAACTTACCATTTACTTTATAACAGTGCCTTGAGCTGTGCTGATGACTAGTGAATATTTTAGCTACCAAGCAGGCTTGCATACTCATATTTCCAGAAGAGAAGTGAAAACTGAGGTTACAGTGCGTTTCAGTTAAGTGCAGAATACCACAGGATGCAAAAGGGTAAATGAAAGAAAAAGGGTTCATGCAATTCTGAAAGAACTTGCTGTGAGATAGTATGTTGCAAAGCTAGTATGGGAGTTAGAGAGGGGAAATATTTTGTAGAGTTTTCTGCTTTTAAAACATAGGACCCCAGATTTTATATGTTCCTGTGACCCAGATTTGTTTTATAGCACTGAGGAAAATCAGATGGTTGAGATTCCACCAACAGAGTTAATCAAATGAAACAGCATGTTTTAAATGATGTAAATGAGCCAGCTAAGAAATGTGATGACTTGTAGTCTCACATGCTCACGTACTGCATTGGTACAGTGCGAGGCCGGAACATTTTGTAATGTTATTATTTCCCATTTACCTGCAGTATTGCACTGAGGTTCCTCGAACTTTAAGTGCAGTAAGTTTTCTTTTGTCCATCCCTTTCTTTTCTTCCCATCACAAAGGTGATAAATCATAGTGACCCTCCTTGTAGTAAAGAAAAATAGGCAAGCCTTTATGCAGCTTCTGTCAATGCCATCCTTTCAGCCTGCTGAAAGAGGTCACCAAGATCAAATATAGACATCTCCCACTAGAGTGGAGCATGTGACCTTGAACTCTTTCCCAGCACCTGCCAACCCATCAATAGCCAGTTTTAGGATACAGCCTGGCTGAGGTTACTGTAAGCCTTATGTGGAAGGAGAGCTTTGAGCAAATGAGTGAGCATTTATGTCAGCTGGAAAAGGCTTTAAATTCAATTATACTGCTATGGTTTGCAGTCATACTCTTTGAGTCTTGGTGGAGCATGGTTCCATGTGTTTAGTGAGAGAGATGCTGGATTTGACTGTTTGGGATTTGTATAGTTTGGCTTCCTTGTCTCTGCCTGTACAGCAGAAGTTGACTACTCTTTTTTGACCATACCGTAGCTTTGCACCGAGGGGCAGGAAAGGATTTTCCATAAATTTGTGTGGTCATTTGTCTCATTGATCTGCAACCTTGCTTTTGGTTCTGTTAAAAGTGCTGCTATTTAAATGCCTGATTTCCCCTATGCACGTGCTCACTTCAGACAGACAGCCACAAGACCATTTCATTGTGCTTATGTGAGCAGCAATGCACAGAAGTGGTTCGAGGAATAAACCAAAGTTTACAGTCTGGTTCAGTAATTTATTAATTTAAGGCAGTCTATTTATTGTCTAATTTGCTTACTTCAACTATTTTCTAATTGAAGATATCTTTCTTGTATTGTAATTTATTGACAGCAACGTCAATTTTTACATGTCTGTATTGCAGCTAAACAATTATCGTAAAGCACAATTGCATTGTGTAAACAGTAATACTTAAGGCAGTCCATTTGCCTGAATACATTAGAGTCTATTAAAATGGACTATTTAAAAATGTGACTTTCTCCTTATTTCCTACATTTTGATTGTCACTGTTCGCTCAGTTATGAAGTGGATTGTTGACACTAAATATTTTAATAATTCCTTTGCAAGTCCTTGTGCCTATGCCTTTGAGATGCTGCTATAGTAATTAAACTGTCTTTTAGTTGAAATGCTTGCGAAGCGTCCAGTTCTGTGCCTGGCAGCTGGTGATGCATTATAGAGACATTGAGCTAATCGATTAAAACCGCAGAGACATGGGAGTTGTCTGACAGCACTGTACTAGGATGAAATTAGTTGGAATTGCATGGTGAAATTAAGGAGAATGCAGGTGATTGCAGCCCTTCTGGGAGAATCCTGGGTGAGAGACACTGCACTGATCCCTGTGTAATTAGGACAGCCATGTTTTAACAGTATTTCCAAAGTATTAAAATGGACTTGGTAAATCAGCAAGGTTGTTTCCAGTGAACTTGGCATCCATCCACTGTGACTAAAATAACATGAAATTTTTTGGCTGCTAGGAAATGTGAAATTGGACTAATTGTCTTCTAACTAGTCTGCTAGTGTGTTAGACTGTAGCAGGTCAGGAGGATCAATACTGTATGCTTTCAGGTCTACTATTGGAGCTTAAGTCATTCTGCTACACCTGTAAAACAAATGACACAGAGTTTAGGGTAGAATATTTTTTGGAATAAAGACAAGGCAAGTATGAACACATACTGAATCACAGTCCATAGGGGCAGCTTAGATATACTAGTTTGTAAAACTGCCTAAAGGATTTGTTTTGAAATATGCCAAATGATACTCAGAGAGGCGGGCCTAACCCTAGACGGTCTAAGCAGAGATGTTCCTTTTCACTTGGAACTTCCTCTACACAGATGTTAAAGAACCTATAAAATTAATTTCCAGAAAAATCAGTTAGCTTTTATAGCTAAGTGAATAAAAATTGCACTCTGCCTCATATTACTCTTATGATTGTTCTAAGCAGTGCTGGCTGTAAGGGAGTCCATTTCTACTGTGATTGTACATCTCTTCATTTGAATCTAGCAATACTGTTTGTCTAAACTGCTCAGCAGAGTGGGGAAATCTGGGTAGATGTGGTTTTCAGTACCAAAACCAACATTACTGCTGTACATTTCACTCTAAAGCAAAATGACAAAAGGCCCACTAGATGTTACAAAAGAGGCCTCCTCCTGTCTTCTGGAGGTGTACAGGACACTGAGGACATGTGGAGACCAGGCTGCACTACCAGCTGTAGCACTAAGGCCCTTCAAAGGCTAATCCCCTGGAGCAATGGCAACTTTTCTCTCTCCCGTCTCCCATCTCCTACAGCCCCACTTTCCCAGAGCTGAGGGGAAGCAGAGGGTGATGCTCTCCTGGGAATTTTGGAGTCAGGTCTGTGTGGTGGATTCCAGCTGCTGCATTTCATGAGGGTTAATGCAAGGGAAGCTGATGATGCTGGAGTTAAGCTTCTACTGTGGTTTAACCCCAGCCAGCAGCCAAGCACCACTAAGGTCACTTTCCCACCAGTGGAGTCAGGGAGAGAGTCAGAGGGGTAAAAGTTTGAAAACTTGTGCATTGAGAGAAAGACAATTTACAGGGAAAGCAAAATCTGCACACATAAGCAAAACAAAACAAAAATTAATTCACTGCTTCCCATGGGCAGGCAGATGTTCAGCCATCTCCAGAAGAGTACAGTCCCATCACACATACTGGTTACTTGGGAAACAAACACCATCACTCCGAATATCCCCCTCTTCAACCTTCTCCCCCCACCCCCTTTATATACTGAGCATGATGTCATATGGTATGGAAGATCTCTTTGATCAGTTTGGGTCACCTGTCTTGGCTGTGTCTCCTCCCAGTCTCCCATGAACGCTCAACTTCCTCGCCAGCAGAAAAGGCCTTGGATCTATGTAAGCACAGCTCAGCAATAACAAAAACATCTCTATATTATCATCGCTTTTCAAATCGAAAACACAGCCCCATACCAGACACTGTGTAGAAAGTTAGCTCTACTCCAGCCAAAACCAGCACAACTTCCATCAAAGCAAAGTAATGCATTATTATGAAGAAAGAGTTGTCTTTGCTTCAGTATAGAGGAGAGATTGTTTGGCAGTCAAACCAATACTGTAAACAAAGGCAGAAATAGTAGTATTCTTCAGAGACTTAATTCAACCTGAATGCGCCTCCTCAATAAAATAAAACAAAACCTGAACAGCAGGATGCCCTAGAAAGTATATGGAAGTACTCATTAGCCAGGGCTTGTGATCTGTCTCACTGTCAGTGATGAGACTGGTACTCAGTTACAGGTCAAATGCCATGTTCAGGACCAAGGCCATAGTAATTTCCAGGAAATGCCTCTAATATCACTGTGAATCTGGGAGTTAGTGGACATAGCTTTTGCCCAGTGCTTGTCTTGTATTCAGCCTAACTAGTCGAATCAACTCACAGTTTTCTCTTGTAATCAGTTGTATACTGAACTTGTACCACAGACTGACAAAACACGGTGACTTTTTAGAAACTATATTCTTGATTTTGTTTTGAAAGAAACTTGTTCATGAGTTCTTTTTCATGGTGTCTTAATCTGCCATATTAAAAGAAGTCTTATTTTCTTTTCCATTTTAATTTTAGCAATCAAGATGTTTATTTTGGAATGAGTTGCAGCTCAACAATAACATGTTTCACTCTAAATATGTGCGCTCAGTTCCACTGAATTGAATGTTTACATTTTGTTGTTTTGATCTGTGGTGGGGGGAGGGGGCATCTCTGTATCTGTTTATTTCTGTAGTTTCTACATTGAAGAAAAAACAGCATTTTTACAATAACATACCTTACATTGCTTCTGGTACAAACACATGTTTTATTTTTACAACTATATTGACCATTTCTGTTTTAAAAGCAGAAACTACAGCATATTTAGGAGCATATTTATGTAAGCAATGGGAATATACAGACTGCACATCTCAAGTGTTTCCCCTTTTAATCTCCACATTTTGCTGTACACTTATGCACAGAGCACACCTCTCCATTCTCCTGTCAGTGAAATAACAATTTCATTCAGTCTGAGTATATCATTGTCTTCCATGATGAAAAGAGCCAGTGACTGGAATCTAATTTGGCAGTGGAAGGGGAATTCGGTATTATCAAACAAACGTATGTCATACGTTTTTATTAACCTTTTTTTGAGATGCAGTAAGAATTCAACACCCCCCTTATCTGCCAAAATTTCTTTGTTGACAGAGTGAACTGCCAAAGAAAACCATTGGGTTATTTTTGCAAATCTACCATGTGTAAAGCCATTTCACTAGACCATTTGCCTGTAAACCAAGGGTGGCATAGAAGTTATTAAAAAAATCCAACACCGTGGACAGCAATTCCAGTTGTCCTAGTTATGCACCAATTCAAGATGTTTTGAAATATTTAGTACCTAAAGATGCTCTTAAAAAGTGCAAGAGGTAGAGAAATGTATTTCAAGAAATGTGTGACTGGAGACTACTGGCCAATTTTGACTTACAAAACTTAGCATGGCACTAATAATAAAGTCATAACTAGTGACTTTAGACTTAATTTGGATTTTTATGCTCACAGACTTAGCCAGATTTTTATTTTTATTTCTTTCATAGATTATAGTGTTATTTGGCATGGTTGTTCTTGTGCATTTTTGAAATATAAAAACTTCATGATTTAGAGACTCTGTTCTTTATCTTCTATTCTCGATGAAAAAGCATTGAGATACTTTCTGAAAAGATACACGCTTAAATATTTCTATGTGAAAATCTGAGCAGGTGAAAAAACAGTAGGAATTTGGTTTATATGATCTTGCCAAAAGCAGAACTCTGATTTATGTCAGGTGATTGTTCACATTTTCAGCTCTTGTAGGCATAATGATGAAGAAGAAAACTCTACACTTTAGTATATCATCTGGAATTGACAGAAATTGGGAAATGTCCGGATTTTTTAGGGCAATGATTATCTAGACATTATTTTAACTGATTATTTCTTAATAACAAGTTTTGAATGCAAAACAATTTTTGAAGGCTTGGAAACATGGCACTTTAACAGAAGCCAGTGGAGACTTACTCAAAACAAGACTCTAAGTTTTAAACAAGGAAACATGAATAATATTCCTGAGTTGTACTCAAGAAATTCATGAAAGGTTAACAGTAAATTAACCCAAATATGTGTGATAAGGTAATGAAATGATAAAATGGTCATGTAGCATCTTTTCTTCATGTGTTAAAAATTAGGTCTTTGACAGTGCACAGATCAAGCACTTACTAAAATAACAAAAACAAACAAAAAACTCCCATAAAACCAGTACTGAAAAAATCTTTCTAGAATTTTTTAAAGGACACTACATTAAACCACTAAACTGCTGTATTGAAGCCATGATGAACTCATGTAATATATCCAAGCCAGCATTCAAAAGGATAATGTCACGCGCTTTCTCTGTGAAGCAACTGTTTCATGCATGTAAGGTATGTTGCAAATACTTTGATATAATCCAAATATTTGGAATATTTTTTTAGATGAAGCTAGGAAAGATCACTGGGCTTGCACTGACAAATGTCCTTGCTCTATTTCCCTTTGTTATGTTTTAATGTGATGTTTAAATGTTGTGTTTACACCTATACATTCTGGCATGTAGGTTTCTGTTCATGTTTTTTATGATACTAAAACTGTTGCATGTACCTTGAACTCTTCAGATGTACATTTCCATATACTTCCCAACCTCAACAGCAAATGATCAGGGCCCTCTGCAGCCAGCACCATTCAAGCCTTTGAATTAACAGCTTGTTGCTATTTGAATTAAGCAGCTTGTGTGCAAAACCATCGTGTGTAGCCTTCTCGGAAGCAGCACTAGCAGTGATTCCCCTCCTCACAGCCAGTCTACTGCTTCTGGAGTTAGATCCTGTTATCTGTTGAATTTTCTGGGCTGCTTTTAAGTCACGAACCTAAACATACAGTCCCAGATACCTGGGCTTGAACTGCAGAGCATTTAAAGGCTTGTGTGTGCAGCGTGCCAAATTGCGTCTCAAACCTGCCAAACGCAATACTTGGAGCATGTGCCAGGATGGGATGCTTTGCTTTTGCCTTTGTTTCATTTTCTTATGCCTTTCTACTAACAAACTTTGGTTTGGTACTGTGATGCAAGGCAGGCTGATTTCATATAAATAAGCTGAGGTACATGCTTTGAAAATAAGATGAATGTTCATTTTGTTCTGCACACCATGGACCAGCAGCTATCACATTTGTTTAACATGTTTATTTTTTTCAAAATAGACCAACTTTATTTTCATTGACCATTTTATGAATTTAGTTCCAGGTGTGTTCAGTTCTTCTTATTTTTAGTTACCTTCTTCATGGAAGTGACAGTTGATAGACACTACATTTCCGAATACATAGAAGTTGGTGAGGTTTTTGAGGCGGGATGCATTTCTGGTAATATTTTCTCATCACTGCTGTCCTTTTTCTGTTATCCTCCATTCCAATAGTGCCAATGCTACAGCAGTATGTACTTTTTTTCTAGTCAGAGTTTGTAGTGCAGTAGGAAATCCATATTCTATGTATGTCTCACCAGGGAAGAAAGCTTTTAAAGATTTCATTGCAAGATAAGGACATGCGTCCAAAAGGGCTTTGTAGCTGAAGGAATATGATCTCCCAGTGGTCTACGGGCTTATTCAACCAGGGCAGTTGTCTCCTCATGAGTAGTTGTCTCCTCATGAGTGGAGAGACTGATTGACTGTACCAGACTTCCCTCTGGAATCAATTCATGTTCCTACGTACCATTATAGCATGAATGTAAGGTACTCCAGCAGAAGCTAATTAGAATATTCAGATGTGCCTTAGAAGCATAATTTTCTCTCATCTGAATTTTCTGTGCAGTGGCTTTTAAGCTCAGCTTTTTACAACCTTCTGACTGTTGTTGTAGGAGTAAGACAGAAAACTAAAGAGACTGTTACTAAGATATCAGCCATAGTCACCTCAGAATGTTTGCACATCCACTGAGAAATGAAGTAAATGCACAAAGAAGTTTGCAGTGAAAACACACTTTCTATTTCTGCCAGTGCCTCAGTAATGTTTCTTTTGATGGAAATGCCTGGATTGCATTCTGAACTAGGGGATGGAAGTAAATCTGAATTTCATGTAAAAATAACAACATAACAATAGAAAAAAAAAAGTTGCCTTAAAGAAAACTTCAAGCAAATATATAACTTATTATTTAAAGGGTAGCTGTATTAATAGGTCACATTCTTGCTCTTTGACATCAGTAATGCAGGTTAAAAGACAAGAAAGTGCAACACAAACTCTACTCTTTAAAACCTCTATTCTTGAAAAATTTCCTATTGCCATTTTCTCATAAAAACATGAAAGATGTTTAAAAAAAAAACTAGTTCTGATAAGTGGATATAATTAACCAGTTTGCTAGCAGTATATTTTGAAGAAATATTTTTAGTCAAATAAAATTTGCTGCTCCCAATCCCTGGCATTAGCCTTACTTGGTTTAAAGTTATTACTAAACATTTCTGTGGGACAGTAAGCCTTTGTGGTTTTTATTTATTTTCTCATCATTTTTCCCCTTGAAGCAATTCCTACAGGCCTATGGATGGAGAGGCATTTATTTTGAAACATTACATGAAATGGTTTGCCCTTCCAACATGCTTGAGCTCAGGATGTTATTACAAAGGCCAAAAGGGTTTGTCTATATGGACCTAATTAATTAAAAATGGAAGTTAGAAAGGTTACATAGTTATTTATGGGAAGATATAGAAATATAAACCCAGACTCTACTACATGATATTTTACTTTGTTCTCCTGGCTGAAGAATCATGAAATTAAATTTTAATTAAAAAAAGAAAAGAAAATGCAGATCATGCGAGATTAACCTCATATCTTTCTAGTCAGCTGACTTTTTTGGGGAAAAAATGCTAACTACTAATACTCTTTCTGGAGCATAATTTTCTGTAATGCTGTTTCAGAAATTATTTATTTGACCAAAAAGGTTGTCAGCATAAAAATTGCTAATTTGTGGATTGGGTAAGAAATTAAGCTAAGTGAGACAGCAGTGAAAGGAAGCTTCCTAAAGGAGAGAATATTTTTAAGGAACTTTTCAAGATCTGAAAAAAGTTGACTAGTGACACAAAACTAAGAGAGAGAAGCAGTCAGGCCTGAATAATTTTGAGGACTAGAGTAGCAGAAATGGAGTTAAATTGCATAGCAGAAAGTGCAAAATGCTGCACCTGGGGACTAATAGTACTAAATTCTCTTAGAGCTAGGAATTCTACCAGATAGAAATGAATGAAATAGAGAAATTGATCTTCAAGAGCCTAAAAGGTACCACTGGGATGCAATATGATAAAGTCAAATGTAATCCTAAGGCTGGAGTGATGGTTCTGGGGGACATTGGATGGTACTGGTAGAGATGTAGAAGGGAATGATTTATACCAAGTTATATGAAATACTGGGTACCAGTGGGTAGTACCAGTGGTGTCCCCAACCAAGGGCTATTGTGAATCTTGCTCCAGGGTTTCCTTCTGCCTCCAGGGTGTGTGCCCTGTCTCAGGGTGTTTTATTGGCAAACTCTGTATGAGCATATATGGGTTTATGCTCAGCACCGGAGGGAAGTGAGACATGGAAAGGTTTTACTGAGGGTTATGACATTCCGGTGTGGAGGTATCCAACTGTTCCCAAGGAGCAGCTGTTACTGTTGGGCTGGGCATGGAGTTTCCTGTGCTAAGGAAAAGGGAATTCAAGGTGTGAAATATACTGATAAAGATTTTGAGGATCATCAAGAGAATGGCTTGTTTATTGGGGGATGGGGAGAATGAAAAATGCAGAAATTTTAAAAAATTTGGACGGAAATTAGGTGTAGCACAAAGAAAGGCTAGGAGATTATATGATTGCTCTCCCTGGGGTATTTAGAATGCCAGGGACCCTGGAAACCATTTTAAGTTGGAGGATGTTGTAGTTTCAGGAGGAGTTTCATATTTGCTGGCCACAAATAAATTTAAGATGGAAATTTAGTGGAAGACATCCAGCCACTAAAATAATCAGAACCTAAAAGAGCTACAGCAAAAGAGGCAAACATTAAGTCCTTTTCAGAGGGCAATCAATATGCTCTTGAAAAGACAGATGATGATTTGTGCAAATAGAGTACCAAACTCAGTGAAAAAGTAGGTCCTTCTTCATCTCTTGACTTTTAAGACATTTAACTAATAAAGTGAAGAAAATCTAAACCATTCACCACCTATGAGATTACTTCAAAGAATTTTTTGCACATAAAGAAGTCCAGGTTCCCTCTGCACCCCTTCCTAAGTTCTACTTCTGTACAAGTAAAGTGCAGAGCAGTTTCTAGAAATGGTGTCCTGTTATGTCTTGTAACATGCAGTGACCTTGTGATATGGATTATTGTCATCTACAATGGGTGAGACGAGAACCTCCAATCACACCTATTTCAAAGTGTAGGCTTGAACCCCGAAGCCAGAGGGAGAATGCACAGCTTCTATGCTGAATTCACTAGGCATCTGAGCATCCAGTTTTATAGTCTAAAAGAATCTCACCTTCTGTTTAGATAACAGATGAGGAAGCATTATTATGATATTATAGCTCAGATGCAGCCACTGCATGTGCTGAGATATTTAAATTTAGTCCTTCAGTTGTGGTAGTACATTTCTAGGAACAGCACGTCTTCAGAATGAAAGATCTCAATTTTTTTCAGACTTGTTATGTTTGCCAGTGTGCTTATAAAAAGTTTGTCAAACACAGAGTGTTTTAGGTGAGGGAAAATATAAATGAACAATATTTTAAATTTAAATGAATACAAAAATTAAATTATTAATTTAATTCTATATGTAATATTATTGCTACTACTTCTGTTGTTATATGTTTCTTGTAGTTACCTGTATATTTATACCAATGAAGGAGTCAATACATTTTTCACTGCTCTTACATTGCTGAGATATTTAATTTTCTGTGCAGGTACTAGCTGTCAATCAAGGCTAATCAAACTGGCACAGTTAACATAATATATCATAAAATTTCACAGTAATGTCAACCTGTAATTCTGTCAATCTGGTTAAAGGAAATAGGCTAAAAACAATATTGCCATTTTGTAATAACACAGGGAAACAGAATTTTGGAATAATGCTTTTACTGTCTACTAGAAATATATTGCGTATAGGTTTCAAGAGCAACAGTAGTTTCCATTAGAATTGAATTGGTCAAATATCCAGAGTACTGAATCCTTATTTTTCACTTTTCTCACTCTCAGATATTTTCAGTGTATCCTGAAAAGGAATGGGGTGTTGCAGTTCTCCCTGTACTGTTACACTGGAGATGTTCAGGCAAAAGAGAAAAAGGGAGGCACAAGTTTCTTCTGTGCTTGTGTCACTGCAAAGAAATGTTAAATGATGGAACTGGTCAAGGTTGGTTGGACAGTCATATCTACAAAAGTAGGTTTGCAGATCTGCTATCAGCTGCATTTATCTCCCTTGCATGCTAAGAGTAGAAGACACTCATAGCAAAACTCCAAACAAAACAGATACAGTTTTACTCCAGTTTATACTCACAGAAACAGAAAAGTCCAGTCTGGCTATTTGCATGGCACAACAAAGAAATGTAGGCAGAAAATGTAAGGCTTTAAAATCCAGTGTCTTTCTCCTTAGGAGATTATGACTTGCAGACCTTTTCCAGTTTTTTTGGTAACCATTCAAGCCCTTATGAGACAAGGTTAAATCTGTTGAAAATAGCCTGCTTTTCATATTTGTCTTTGTCAAAACTTCTACAAATAACTGAACACTACCAAACTCTCAGCAAGCTATATCCATTTACTGCTATTAAACTGTATCCAAATGCACAGGTAGCTGTCTTAAAATGAATGGGGCTTCTCATGAACTGAAATATTAATTGGGCCAAACAGGTGTTACAGAAGTCTATATGGACTTAGCTTGTTCAAGATGTGATGATCTTTTTTTGCCTGAAGTATTTGATCATAAGATGTTTCATGAGCTGAGGAAGAAGCATCTCTAGAAGCACTGGAGAGATTTCTCTCTCCTCCTACAAGCTGATATTCTTCAAAATACAGAGCATTGAATAATGAATCACCTAGGTTAGGTGGTCTTGGTCAGGTGATGACACGTGTATTTGTAAACCAGGCAAAGCTTAAAGGGAAGGTAAGGTGAGATGGATGTTTAATTATCAGGAATTGTATCAGGTTGTAGGTGCAGAAGCTAGAGGAGAAAGGATGATAAATTAATCTGAGATCTTTAAATGAAACAGATGTTGATGCAGAAAGGCTGAGAAAATAAGGTGAGAATATGGTCTTTGGGAAAGGCAGTATAAACAATCAGATGTCAATTAAAAAAAAAAAAGGGTAAAAGCAGATGCAGGCTATCATCATACCTGGGTACAGCATCTGTAGGAATGCATAAGACTAAACAGTGACTGTAATAAAAGAGAAGCAGAATGGAAACTGAATTCATTTCAGTTTAATATGTGAAAATCCATCATTCTTTTACAAGGTAGCACAGAAAATCTGAGACAATGACTTCTCATGGCAGATAGACAAGACTAATGTAAAAAAAAATAAGAAAAAGGACTTACAGTGATATAATACTTTGAAGGAGAGGTTTACAGATTATATCTGGAGGGAAAAGGCAAAAGCATTTCAAGCTTACTTTAGTTGCAAGCATAAACAGATTTTTAGATACCATTAGCCAGGGAACAGACTGCTTGGGAAAGTGATAGCTAAATTCAGGAGCTGTTAACCAAGAAATTTAACAGAGTGGTCTTTCAAAAAGGAATTGCCTCTGAATACAGAATAAGAGCTTGGAAGTGAATGTGCAGTTGATGTAGACATGAAAACAGTGAGAAATCTGTGTCCAGCCTCATGGACTTTTCTTACTGTAATACCTACTGGCAGTAGAAGATGATTTTGTAGACCTAACAACTCAGAAGTCACATACAGTAGCCTTGCCCTTGCTTCCATAAATTCATGCAGCAAAAGGAGAAAGAACAATTTTCTCTTCGCAATATATGGGTGAAGATGAATCAATAAGAGAATTATTTTTACACAGGTGCCCAAGCTGTTCCCAAATTTAGGTCTCCCGGTTTCGTTTCTCCTGTAGGAGAGAGAGTGTGTGATTGCTCTGGACTCATTGCATTCACCCTCAGCCAAGAGAAGTAAGCACTGCTATAAATGTGTAGCAAGAAGCAGCACAGGAAGGATTCTGTATTAGTGCAAAGAGAGAATACCTTAAAGGATAATGCTGGTTTGCTTCTTCCAATAAAATGCCTGCCTCAAAGTTACAGGGAAGCTGTTTTATGTTAGTCTTTACTGCTGTCACACAACAGCTCTGGGAGCTGACTGCTTTTAAAACAGCAAAAGAAAGTTGGAAAGAAATGTCAAAGTAACCCATTTCAAGACTTTCCATCTTAACATGAAAAGTGACCTGAGATAAAGGAGCCCTTTGCCAGATCCCAAACCAAAACAAGGCTGAGCAGACAAAGCACTGAAGTACAGGTCAGTCTAGTGATTTATGCAATATGTAGTGAAGTGGAAAATATTTATAAATCACTTGCCTTCTCTCAGAAAGGATATAGGAATAACAATGATATCACTCTTAAAATGTGGGTGAAGCATTTCAGTGCAAACATGAATGTGTTGCAAAAAGGCATGTTTTTAAATCAAAGCGTTTAGAAACAAAGAAAAAACATGGAGTATTTATTTAAAGAGGCTTTCTGTAAAGTACTCTATATCATTTAAAAAGAAAAGTGTTTCCTTGTAACTGCAAACAATGGTTTGAAGTAAAGTATATGTTCGAAGTTACTGTGGCTGCGGTAGTGCTTACTGATATAGAGTTGTGTGTAAGTCATTCAGACGGAGTAGGAAAAGATCAGCACAAGAAGTAGCAATCCCTCCCCCAGCCTCCAATCTGTTACTGTATGAGAAATGACAATCACCAAGCCCCAAACTTTTTCTAAGGCAGAAATGTGTCAGGAGTGTAGATGAGAACACAGAGTAACTGGAATTTGTCTAAGTGCTTTGAGTTTTCAAACATGTGAATTAAAAAATAGCACTAGGAAGTAAGTTGGTTGAAGCTGAGAGGTTGACGAGGTAGCCTGAATATGCATGGAGAATGTATATTTTCCTGGGATCTATATCCCATTACAGTATTCCAGAAGAGATTCAGGCTGTTGAGCCAGAAATCTGCAGTGTTGTTACTCAGTTGAGAATTGGTGGGAGTTCTCAATTCTCGGGATTACAATTTGTAGAGAAATTTTGAATGAGTTGGATTTTATTTGTGTACTAAAGTTCCCTGTAGCAGAACTGAAGGTGGCAAAGAAATCCCTTTTAACAGTTTGGTGCCAATGTTAGTTACACATGCTGGACACACGTTTCAAGCATTTGCCACCACACATAACCTCCTGAAGCTGTCACATCTGTTCAAGTGAAACCTTGAGAAGGCATAATAAGAAGACGACAGGATTCCACTGAAAGCATCACTGAGAAGGTAGCAGTTCTACTATCCCCAGCTTCAGAAAAGAGACAGTTTAGATCAGCAGCACATTAAGACATGTTGTCGGTCCATTTAAATAATACGCTGATAATGAGGTTTAACAAATTACTACAGAAGAAATGTCAGTTTCCTTGTGCAGAGATTATCTACATGGTAGCTAGTAGAACTAAAGTATTTTTCTTACTAAAAGCAGTATTGACAGTGCAGTATTCTTTCTGGCAAATGGTGAGCCAAACAGGCAACCATGACTGTGCCATATTGAAGTTCTTGGTTTCCTGTTTTGTCTTGGGGACTCTTGGGAAATTTTACAAGACAAAGTGAGTCGGTAACTTACATCATAGGAAGATTGAGAAAGAAAACAAAAGCTAAGCTTAAAAAGTATATGCTGTGAAAAAGCTAACTGTAGCTCTTCAGGAATGTTTTCTGATAAAGTTTATGTAAGGATAACACAGAAATAAACACTAGGCTTTGTGAAACACCTTATCCCCAAAACACGTTCAATTCTTCACATGTATAACAGATTTATACCTAACCAATATCACAATTATTTTAAATGCATTTTCTGTCATCTGAGCTTACTATTTTTTTATTTCAAAAACTTGTTTATATCCCCTCCGACCCTTGAAAATGGATACAAAACCTTTTCAGAGGCTTCATAAGAGATGTATGGCTTATTTGACCAAGCCAGGTAAAAAGACAAAATGGTAAGTTTATTAAGAAGCAAACAGATTACCTTTCCTCTCAACACTACTGGAAAATACACTAATCATTATTATCATCTGAGCTCTCCCTTCACACCGTGCTCCCCACTGCTGGGAGGCCACCACTTTTTAATTTTCCTGTTATTAAGAAAAGGAAGTGATAGCCTTCAGAGAGGAAAGCAAAACATTTTGCTGTTCCTATCATACATGTGTTCACCAGTCATTGCCTATTAAGTCCCAGGAGAGTGCATGTCATTAAGCTTTGGTACACCACTAAGGTTTTTAACTGGGAAACAAAAAGAAAGAGGGAGTAGAGAGATAAATTACACTCTAAAAAATTACAATGACAAATTTATTGTAACTCTTGAAAAGGTGCTTATGAATGTTTGAATAAAATGACGTGTAGTCTGGCAAGTAATCTGGCATTTTGCTCCCTCTTTGTCATGATCAGTACAGTTACAAAAAAGTAGACAGTTTTTAAGCTTTGGTGGGAACCATATGTTAGGAGTTTTTGAATTAAAGAAAGAGAGAAACCATGCACACCTCTAGGGAGGAACGAGAAGGCAGATCAGGAAGGAAGAATTTCACAGCCAAGAAATAACCGTAATAAGAATTGAGCATCAATCACAAATGACTTCAATTATTTTGTCATTGAGTGGAATAAGAAGATACAAAGGAGTAGAAAGATGACATATTTCTTAAGCACGATTAGAATGTTTTTAGACACCAGATCAACATGAAATATTGGGCACCTATTTTTCATCAGAACCAAATCTGTTTCAAGAAATTACGTGCTAAAAATGTTTAATGCAAGTGATATGACCATAATGAATTTCAACTCTTATCTCACTCATTAAAGGAGAATCGATATTCTAATTAATGAGTTGTTGTTATGATTATGTTATTAATTATAATAATTATAACTCTGATCCTGTGAACTACCTTACACTCTTGGTCCTATGTGATTGAAGAGGTCCCACTGCACTTCAGATGCCTTGTGAGTAGGTGCAGGAACCATCTTGCAGTTAGGTAGGAGTACAGAGACTAGAATCAACACAACACAGCACTGTAAAAACCACCGTCACATTGTGGTAGGTTATTCGAGTGGACTCCAAAATAAAACAGAAGCAAACAGATCCCTCCTTGTCCCTTCACAGATGGAACTCTCTGTCTGTGTTCTTTCCCTCACAAACACCCAGGAAGATATACATGTTTCCTAGACCCAGAGACAGGAGTAGCAGCATGTTTGGATATTGATTCTAGCTGCTGTATGAGATTTCCAAATATCTGTTGTATTTATCCTTATGGCTGGCTGGACACAATTGAATGAGGTGGGGAACAGCTGACTGGATGTTAAAGGATAGGTAAAAATGTTTTTTGCAGGGGAAAATTAAGAATAGGGAAAATATAGTGATTTTGTGATCAAATATAGTAACAGACCTTGGCTACCAGATGGAAACGTATATGGGAACATAGATGGCAACATGTATGTATATTGTCATATGTATTATAAATTCTGACACTTATAAACTAGTAGATTCTATATTGGATGCTTTTACTCTTCTGTGTGTAGATATACAGAAATAAGAAATGGCAGTTTAAGCATTAGGAGCTTTAAATCATGATAAAATATCAAATGCTGACAATTCATCAAACATAACATCAAAACCTGGAAGTTTTGTAAATCAAGATTAACAAATCAAGCTTACTCTTGAGATCATTCAGCTATTACCTTCAGCACACAGTGATGCAATACATCAAACTTCAGCATTGCTAGTGTTGGTGATAAAATTCTTAATTGCCATGACGAGGAACCTGTGATTTGACATTTATATACTGTTTACTAACAGACATCCAGAATTTATTTTTTTTTTAGATATTTTAAGATCTAACAGAAAATTAGTTCATTTTTCCCATCAGCTACTTAGGTGAAGGCCAGGAATTACTTAAGTGAGGGCCAAAAATGCATGCTATTTGACATAATAAAAGCATTGTATTTCAAAGCTAGAAGTTATATTACAACTGAGAAGGAAACTCAGCTTTCTACAAGAGTGCAGAATAGCTTTGAAAAGTCTTAAAATGTTGGAATTGAAAGATATTCTGTTTTTACAAATCAAAAGCTCCTCTGGTAGCTTTCAGATAATTTTAATTTTTTTTCTGCTCCTTTTTTTTCTTTCTCAGAGGTCTGTGTGTTGGACTTGTGCTGAAATTTTATAATTTAAAGAGTATGTAATGCTGTTCCTATAAAATGTTTTAAAGCTCTCTAAGAAGCGAATACATTTTTAAAATAGTATTCCTGTAAATGTATCTTATAAGAATGCATAAAAAAATGATGATATATGAGTTTTATTAGATCTTGCTTATGATGGCCTGTTTTTCATTTGTGTGTAATGCATCTATCCAAACTTCTGCAGTAGTGTCTTATATGCCAAAACTTACACCATCACATACTGCACTATCAGACTTCCACCATTATTCTCATATCTCTTGCAGCAAATAAAATGAACAGTAATTTATTTCCTTGACTTGATGGCGGGGGAGAAGTATGTTCACAGAGATACATAAGACCATCTCAATCACTAAGTCCTGGCTGTAAGCTCTTCTGACCTCTCAGTGTCGGAAATTGAGAGCATAGGATGACCAGTAACTTAACAAAAAAGAGGAAACCTAGATATTATTGCAACTTTACTCTAAAATCCTAAAAATATTTCCATGGGGGTTATGCAAATACTTTGTTTCACACTTTAAATGAATTTTGAAGTTCTCAGATACAGTAGCCAATTGCACAAAGGATAAAAAAATACATGTTTGAAACCTAATATTTTACCTCAGCAGCTAGTTTGAAATCTTAGGGAATCACCACCTCACTGGTCATGAGGAGTCCTTTTTTTCAGAATGTCCACGTCCAGTAATCACCACCAGCACCTACCTTTTACAAGAAAGAAAAAGATACCTCTTTCCAGAGAACAAAGTATCAGCCTAAAACATAGGTTGGCCATAGCTAAAATTTAGAAATAGAAGAGCTGGTGGAAAGCACTAATCTTATATAAGGGTAGCTTTTTGTGTGTGTGTATGAGGATGGTAGTGATTTATCCTTTATGGGCATTTCCTAAGACTAGGAAACTTCTTTCTTTTGTTCTAAATAAGATAACTTGTATGGTGTATTTTTTTACTTACTGCCTTCTAAACTTTTCAGATGATTTTTTCTAAGTATTCCTTGTGAATAACTCAACTAAAAGGAACCTTTCTGAAACAAATATAACAGAATTCAGTCAAGAGTCTACAGCCATCATAATTACAGAGTTTCAAATTACCATTCATCTTAATGTGTCTTGTAATGGGTAAATTCACCTCCCTTGTGTTTGCTATAGAATTTTTTTAAATATAATTTTATATTCTACAATAAAAGTATTTAAAGACAATGTGAAAAGTCATGGGAGTATGGCTTTTTAGATTATAAGGTGGTGAGATGTCTTAGGATCTGAACTTGCGCTCAGTATGAATGGACAAACCTCCAAGTTTCTATACCTACCACTGAAAACAATAGTTCAGCAAAAAATGGTAACCACCTGTGTGGTACTGCAGGACCAAGAATCTGTCTAAACAACTGAAGATATTCAGAATCTGGTGTTCAACTGAAAAAAATTATTGAAGAATGTATTTTCAGATTTCTATCAAAACATTGAGGGATTTTTAGGATCACAGTCATATCCTCTTGAATGTTTTGATACTCAAACTTTTGAATAGCAGTTAGACAGGGTGTGTGAGTTACCTTAAAAGGAAGCCACAGCAATGTAAGAGAGAAAATTCTAGTGATTCAGTGGAAGTCTGTCCATCATGAAGAAGAATTTTAGCAGATGTAGTAGTAATACCAAATCTTATGGAAGTGCTCCTGTTAGCTCTATGAAGACATAAGATCTGATTTTAATATTTTGTGATCAGTGAAGCTCTGTTGGATGCTCTGTGTGATCAAAGTTTTTCTAAAAAACAAAAATCAAGCAAACAACAGCAAAACAAATGGAGGAACATCAGTGCAGGCATAAGGAGAGAAGAACCTGCTTTGGTTTGTCTTACGATCTTTCACTGTACTTGGCAAGAAGAGCTCCTTTGATTTTATTAGATTTTCCTGCAGTTTCCAGCTACTGATGTTATCTGTACTGTAAAATCTAAGAAGCAACATCTAAGAAACAATATCTAAGAAGCAGAGATAGCAAAATGTTTAAGCAGCTTTAACAACCCAATTATTTAAGTGGGTTTTAGTAGGTACTATGCAAACCTGGGGCCAAAGAGAGTATCCAACTTTTATAAAGCCATCATGCAGATAGCAACCTTTGCCACTGGTCTGTGCAACAATCCATGTATTATATATATCTTATCCGTTTCTGGATTTTCTTTAACATTTAATAAGTACTATGAACTTTTTTTTACTGTAACAGATACTATAAAAGGCCAGATTATGTATTCAAAAGGCTCTAAAAACAATAACTATCATGAGAACTGTGTGAGTTTCAGCATATCAGGACATCTTAAGCTAGGGAGGTTGTAATAAACATTTTTACAGACCTCATAGAAGTGTTATAAAAAATATTGTCACTGGCACACAAGGCACTAGTTATTAGGAGAAAACATTATTATTATTGTTAATAATAATAATAAATGTGCTTTTTGAAAATGAATATAGAATTTTTTAAAAATTAATCATCAAAGGGAAGCATACATACTATCAAACCTGAGTAGTTAGCTGATAAAGTGGTATTCCTATTCAATTTCATGCAGCGTTTCTGTCCAAAAAGCTCAAAAATTTATGCTAGGTACTGGTAGTAGGGGTTCAAGCCATTCTATTGCACTTTGAAAATGTGCTTCTGCTTGTTGTCCATGCTGTATAGTGTATGGTAGATGAGAAAGATCTTCAAAAAGCAGTTTAGATTAGAAGTTGTGATAAGCAGGTTAGCTTTTCTTTGTAAACCAGAAATCTTCCATTATTATTGTCTTAAATATTGAAAGCATCTTCTAAAAGAACTTGTTATGCTGAGTTATACTGAAATGAGAGCTGAATCTGCTACTCAGCTCTTTGAAGGGGGCTTCAAAATAGTTTTTAGTCAAATTAAGGTGAAAATAAGAAATAAAGTTTTATGATGCATCCTTTTTATTTTTGGATACAAGTCTTCCAAAATGAACACACCTGATTAACTTTAAACATGTGAATAAGCCCGTTACAGGCACCAGGCTATTTGCATATTTCAAACTAGATGTCTCTGAAAGATTTTTAAAGTCTATATATTTTGATCTTTTCACAAGTGCACTTGCTTTTTCCTGCTTTCTCTGCTATTTTATTAGCCTCCAAGTCATCCACTGTGTTGGTTTTAGCTTTCCCACTGTGAAAACTTGCATTGATTTTCAGCCACTGCAAATTTATACCTTTATATGTGCACTGGACTCTAACTATAAAAATAACTTAATTATAAAAGTCTAAATAATTCCTTCTGTTTTAACAAACCTAGATTGATGCCCTTATTATGTATAAAAGAGTAATAATTCTAGTACTTGTACTATTCTAGCTGTACTTGATTCTATTTAAAGCAGAATGCCTCACAGTGGGCAATATTTGTATCACTTACTTAAAAATCAAATCCCATTGATTTCATTTGATTATGTATAGTAAGATTTTCAGGAACAAAAGAGAGACTCGAAGGAAGAGTTGCACAGCTATAGAATCAGTACTTGTCCAGTTGTATTGATATTTTAACAGCTTGCATGTAGCAGAGAGTACTTTCTCAGATTGCACAGTAGAGTGAGAAGTTGGAGTAACAACCTAGCATTTCTTAAAAAGTGCAACAGAAAATGATGAGTTTTTATTATGAAATTCAGGTGAAGAGTTGTGATCAAGTAAAACAAAATGAAAATGAGATGTCATAGCAATGTAATACACAAGAAATACTTCAAAGGCCTTTTCCTGCAAATCTTCATTTGAAGGCCTTTTCCTGCAAATGGTCTAGCTGTTATTTACATAGTAATCCCATTAGGAAATACTGGGCTCACTTGCATGGGTAATGACAACTTGAGGTTGTGTTTTAGACGTATAGTAAAAAGCAGGGGAAAGAAATAACTCCAGTTGTCCAAGGACAGAAACATTTTCTTTAGCCTTTGAATTTCATCTGATTCATCAGTAGTCTTCACATTCTTCACTTGGCTGAGAACCTGAGCAGATGCAGGTGTAAAAGCCACACTGGTTTATGACAAATTGCCACTCACTCAAAGCTGGAAAAAACACAGGTCTTCTGACGTTAGAAAAAGATTAATTCAGTAAGATTGAGGATACCCACTGACTGGAAGGAAAATGGGAGAAATGGCTTTCTTGGGGAAGTGTAAGATGATAGTGCAGACTGATGGCTGAGTTGGAATGGATGGACAGAAGTTTCTTAAATATAATTGGTCATAATGCTAGGATTGGAAGACTTAAGGTACTGAATCAGCTGTATAGGATGTAAGTTATTTTGACAGCTTTTATTTCTTAGGTTTATAGTGATGGGGCAGGGTCCAGAAGACTCCCAAGTATTTTAGTTACTGACACAGGCTTCAGTGAAAGTAGGTGGATTTTGTCTTGTCCCACAAAGTGTTTTGCCTATCATCACATTTGCATTGTTTTCTCTTGTTTGCTTTTACCAGGACACATTTCTTTGTTCTCTCAACTGTGTTGTGTTTTTATCCAGAGGCTGAACTTTGTTATACTGTGGACAAACAGGACAGTGCCTCTGTGCAGTGTGTAGTAAATGATCGTAAATGAGTGTTGCCTGCTACTTGTTTCCTAGGGTAAATTTTCTGTTCCTTAAGTTGGTAAATCTTCAGGGGGCAAGGGCTCTGAAGATGAATTGTTGTTAACATGCCATTTTCCACACAAATTATTCCAGCACAAATTTCAGAATAACTGTTTGAAGCCTGCCAGTAGACTTTGACATGCCAGATCTTCAGGACATGATATTTCTTTCCAACTGATCTTGCTGAAGGTTGCTAAGAGGTATAAGAGTGTGTGACACTCTAGTAGGAGTAGTCAGGAGTGGTAGTCCTTTAACATGGGTGGAGTCATCCTAAAAATCTTCAACAGAGCTATCTGAAAATAAAGAAAATATCTATGAGCTCAAATTGTACCTGAGGAGGAGCTGTAGTAGAAAACCAGGCAGCTGGTGACCCAAGCAGCTAAAAGTGTGGGCTCTTCTGGCTGTAGTTGTTCAGCTTTTATCAGGTGTGCTTGAGTTCACCCAGCCAAGTGATTGTAGCCAGTTGTATTCACAGTATCTATAAGGACTGACCTCAAGTGCAGTCCATTTCCATTTTGGGCCAGGTGTTTATGGGGCTGAAGCACTGTGGCTCTTCAGACTGGGACCACATTGTGGACTACTTTGCAAGTTGTTTATGTACGACTGTGAATTACAAACTAATATGACACGATAATAGACGATATAGCCTTTGAGACCATATCCCAGGCATATTTAATTAGAAGGTGATTCAGGATGTTGTGTATGAGATGTGGGGGCAGAATGCAACCTTATATACTAGGAAAATTATACTAAAGAAATAGGGAGAAGGAGATTGGGTTCTTGTAGCTGAAAGTGAAACATTAACAAAGACAAGAAAGGATGATGATCTTGTTCAAATCGGCAAGGAAAGATGTGATGAAACTAGCAAAAGGACATATTATACTCTTAAGATTGAAAGAAAGATAAACATGCCATTGAGACAAATACATAGGAAAAAAAGGAGAACAGAATTGTTTTAGAAAGAAGAGTAGTAGCTCAATGGTGTAACCATTAGACTGGAATTGAAGAGACATAACTTAGTTCCCAGTTCTTGAATGACCTTGGACAAATCTGTTAATCTGTCCTTGTCTTGTTCCCTGTCAGTAAAATGTGGATAATAATATTTCTGTATCCCTCAATAAAATTATGAGCATAATTCATCTGTAGTTAAGGTACTCTGCTACTATTACTGAAGGATCATGTAAGTGCTGGGGTGGATAGGTTAACCGATCACAGAGAGAGAAATTAAACCTGCAGACCAGGAAGGAAGAGATAAAATACGTAGGAGAAACTTACTGTGAGTGCTGAAAAGGTTTTGTTTTGAAACGACAGAACGACTCTTCTTTTACTCTTCTATTCAGCCCTGAAATTGCCTGGAATACATACACCTTTTAAGTATCTGGGCAGATCAAGGGTAATTGAAGAATTATTTAAGTCGTCTTTCTTTGACTTAAAAAGCTTTGTTTCCTTGCATACCTCAAGGTATTGTGTCAAACTATTACTATTGAATGGCTTGTAGGATTTAATGACAATTTTATGTCTAGTCAACTTGCTCTGAATTTAATCCTGACCCTGCTTGGAGCAGATTGGACTACTTGACCTCCACAAGTCCCTTCCAACCTGAGTGATTGTTGTGATTCCATGAAGAAATTGAGTACATCTAGGTTCTAATTACAGTTGTCACCTGCAACTAACCTGATTCAGATGTTGTTGGCTCTAATGCCTGTGAGTAACTTTAACACTCTGCATTTCACATGAATTCTATCCTGAAGATTTTAATAGCATTCCTAGTGCTGAAGGTAGCCCTAGGAGGAAACTAACTCCTGAGATAAAGTCCAAATGGATCACTGGTGTCTTTGATGTGTAACATGGGAAGTTATGTTTATCTGTAAATGTTACTTTCCAATATTTTTCTTTCCTAAATGCTTTTCTCCATAGTTGTTATTAACATCAGCAATGCGTTGTATATTCTGTTCCCATATAGAATTACCACTCTTGAGTGATAATCTCTGCTGGATTCTATTGTCTCAGATTTTTCATGGGTAGTCTTCTGAACAGTCCATGGGATATTTACAGTGTTGGGAAGTGGTCTCAACCAGAGTATCACTATCCCCCGGATAGAAATTATGTTCTCTTAGCAATACCAAAAAGTTACTGAGTTGCGCTGTTCCTGAAAGGGAGTAGGCTAGCTCCACACCAACAAGATTTATGTAGGATTAGTAAATAAGTATAATGCATACATTTTAAAACCGGGAAGATCTTTTGTTTTAAATGGAAAATAGGACCTTTCTGGTGTAGAAATATTACAGATTTGAATCAAATAAAAATTAGTCCTATTATTTAACCTATTTGCAAAAAAGAAGCAATCTGAAATCCTAGCAACAAAACAGAGGTCAGCAGAAAATGATTGCTTCATCATTTTCTTTTTGTTGTTTCAAAATGTCCCATTGTGAAATACTGTTTTTAAGTTATTTTCTGAGTAGGCCAACATTCATATGTGTGTGGGAATGGTACAGTCCCCTGCTAAAGGAAAAGAATCCAGTAAAATATCTCAAAGTAGCCCTGACACAGCCGAATGGCTTCAGGCATGCTCGGAAGGTGTTCAGAAAAGTCAGAGTTTTAAAGGTGTTTAGACAGATGCATGAGCTACTAGCAGGTACTTTTGTAGACCCCAACTTATAACTACAGTATAGTCAACAGGACCTATTCCTTGCTCATATTTTTTATGTTTTGAGACTTTTTATGTTTACTTTCAACACCTTCAGATAATTATTTTTTTTTTAATTTAGTTTACTGAACCTAGTGAAATAGTCTTATATAGATGCTCATGAAAGACAAGAAACAAATATTTCTATAGAACATTAAAATCAGCCCTACAGAACCCTACATAAACTCATGTGCATCAGTATACACAAACATAAAAAGCAATATTGCCCAACTTTTAGCATTTTCAAAAACTGTGGTATTTCAGTGAGCCTGAAATTTGTACTTTCGTACTATGAGGAACTTCAGGAAACTACTGCAACTAACTCTAGTCCTCAATATTCAGTAAAGGAACAACTGTTTCAAATCCAATCACTGTTTTGGAAGAACTGCCTCTGAAATACTTTTTGTTTGGGCATACAGTTCACTCAAATCTTAGGTAAAGGTTAAAATACTATTTATTCGGGTGATTTGGAGGTGAGCACCTTTTCTTCTAGAAGTAGAGTTAGGAAACTTCAGTGCCATGTTTAATTTCAGGACTTGAAAATTTCCTGGCATGTAGGACATTTTGGTAAGCTAGTCTAATTTTGAGTGTGTGTGCACGTAGTATTTACAGATAAGCAGAAATTATTAAGCTTAAGATTTTTTGGAAGAGATTGAATGTCAAACAAAGTTCATCAAGAATATTTATGATGATGTTTCTCAGCCTTTCAAAGAAAGGCAAGGATGAAAACATTTAGGGGGAAGGAAGATAATATTTACTTGTAAGAGAACAGCTGAAAAATGAGATGGGTATGAGGCAGATTAGACTACAGCATGGGGCTGGAATTTGACAGAAGCCCTGGGATAAAAAGAGTTGAGTTTTGAATTGAGAGTACAATGGAAGTAGGAATTGATTAATATACTGAAAACAGCAAAAGAAAATGGGACATAGGAAGAATTGGCCTTGGACCAATAGAATAGGCTAAAGAATTGGCTTTGGACCACTTTTCTAAGAGCTGGTAAAAAGCAGTGACCAGAATGATGCAAATATAAAAGTAACTTGTCTTTTAAATTTGCAGTGAAAAAAATGTAGAAAATACCTTTATTAATGTTTGTGTGAAACCCCGAATAGCATTCCATGATAACAATGAGCAACGCATTCATTAACATGCACATCGCTGAACACACAGCTATTCACAGTGAGCTCATGCTGTCACAAAGACCTTGTTCTGCATGGGAACCTCATGGTTTCAACAGCTTCCTGGGCAGCCAAGCTTGGCAGAGTTTGACTTTTTACACCTGTTTAGTTGCTGAGTTATTTGGAAATGAAAAATCTAATGGCAAACAGCAGTTTTCACAAGGGAGTGAAAGGGGATTGTGCTTGAAAATCTGAACAACAGCTCATTGTATCTCTATTTTATTCACTGTACTAATTCTGGAGTATTCTCTTACTTCCTCCATAGCATTGCCATGCATTCATCTTGCAGTGTTAGAGGCATCTCACTGGTGAATGCAGTGATCTCCTTCTCTCTCTTTTCCCCTTGTACCTGCCTTACAGTGTATTTTATCATCAGTGATAGATAGCACACTTCTAGACTTCAAGTTACAAGCCTTGTGGTGAAAAGGACTAGCCTCTGTCCCCAAACAGAGTGCCATTAGTGTTTATTAACCTAGACAGAGGTGGAGGCTGGAGAGGGGGTTGTTCATGTTGTGCAGAAAGGTAATTTGTGTTTGCCCTTCCTTTTAACTCAGGGAATTGCTGTTCATATGCTTCAAGTTCCTACGCTACAAGTGCCTGTCCTGCTGGGGGAAGCTAAATGTGTTATTGCATGTTTCAACATATGCATTTTTAACCTGGTCTTTGCTAACTTCCAGGAATATATAAAAAAAAAGGTAAAGAGGGGTGCATGGTGTGGATCTGTTCCACATTATAGATGATGTGTTCAGATTAGTTACACTCAGGCTGGCTTTACTAACAAGTTGATGCCCAGTACACTGAAGTCAATGGAAAGCCCCCAATGATGGTAGTAGACTCTCATCAGCCTTCTGAATCTCATGTTATTAAAGTCCTGTGTGATAAAAGATTCAGAAATAAAAATCTGAACACTAGTTAGGGATTCAGGGTAGTCTGCATTAAAATATGAAAATTTTGAGATAATCAATCAGAAATAATATTCTTAGAGTTTTCCCAGTTTTTCTAAGGACTGAGGTGCTATGCTCATGGCAACTGAATCTTCATGAATAAAGTTTGTGGCTTATTTTCTTGCCCCACAGAGCAATGCCACAGCACAGTGGTTTTGGTTAAGAGCTTTATTGCTCTTTCCAGTTCTAAGTGGGTGTCATTTTAAAGTGCCTCTCTGTTCTTATATATTGTTATCAGAAACTCACATCATGGAAAGGATCCTATTGTGTGTCTGTATCACACCTCATCAGCTGTAGAAGAACTTTGCTGGTGAAAAGTAGAACTGTGAAGTAAGCTCACTGGGGAAATAGTTGTCTTCTGTGTTCATTAGCCTTAATCATTGTTCTGATTTCTGAAACTGTCAAGGTATATAATAAATTTCATTTCATAGAAGTTTTGTTCTCTGCCAAAGTATAAGTGTTTAAGGATCCACCAGCATACAAAGCATCTTAATAATACCTGCAGAATCTAAGAGCTTTCCACTTTCCTTGAAATTAGAGAATGTCATACTAATGCCCTTAAATTATGAAGTTCAATTGCCAAAATAACGTTCATCTGGCTTGATGGCCAGATATTTCATTAAACTCTCACTGCACAGAGGTTATCTACTAATATCCAGAAGTGAGTACATTAGTGTCTAGGGATAGAGGTAGAAAAGCAAAAGACAATAAATGGATTGAAGCAAACACATGCAGTCCCCTGGAGGGCTGGAGTAGTTAACAGCTAGAGGAGGGCCTGGGTATGGAGGTGGATATTGAAACATTTGATATTCAAGCAGATAAAATTAGGTTGAATCAAGTGTGCAGATGATGAAGGTGTGACTTTCAGTGTTCATGCCTAAATTGAATAATATCAGAAAAGAAAGCTGTGATTTAATAAAGATTTATTTTTTAAAGTTACCTTGACACCCTCAACTGGATGTGATGCATTCAGCTCTTCAGTGTAGCATGAACATTTTTAAGCAATTATTATGAGATTAATGGCTGAATTTCACCAACCGTGTCGTTGCTTTTCTGTTTAATGATAGAACATAAGTTAATGAAAAATGCAGAGTTTTGACATATTGTGTATAAAATATGTCAGTTTGGGAGATGGGAATTGAGTGCAGTTTTCCTTTGAATCTATTGTGGATAATATTGGCGAGAATTTAGTAGCTATGGGATGATATTAAAGAACACAGCTAGAAGTGAGATTCAGAAGTTGTGAATTTGGGAAAACTGCTCTTAGTTCTGAGGAATATGCTCATATCTTTATCTCTACAGTGCTAAATGCACTTTTGAAATATATAATATACAGTGTACAATTTCTTTTTCCTCTATTTTTGAATCTCTTATGTGTTCTATATATCTATACGTATGTAGAAAATTTCCTGTAAGTGTACAGAACGAGTTAGAAAGCATACATTTTACATCATGGTTGCTTGGAGTTACAGGAAAATTTGTGAGTCTTCTTCAGGAACATCGAAAAAGTTTAAGTTGTAATTTCAGTATATCTCAGAGTCTGAAATCATAGCCTTTTCCACAGCTACTGCTTGAATGCTGTAGTTGTACTGAATCCTCAGGCCCCACCTCATAACAAGTGACAGCACAAAGTTCTTAGCTCATTTTCTTGAAGTTTCCTGTATCAGGTCCATGGTGTGCCTCCTCCAGATATCTCCAGTGTGATTTGTGGGTGTCTAGCTACTACTAGTTAGAAAAAATACATACCATATAATGATTTTTCATCTGAAGCAGTTATATACCAACTCTATCTTCTGCAGAAATCTGTGTTACATTCAGAGCACAAGGAGAATGTGAAGTTTCATTATTGTTATTTTAAGTTGACCAAAAGTAGATTCAGAAACTCATTGTCTCAAATCATTTTTTTCAATTAATGTGGATTGATAAGTCTCCAGAATCTCTGAGGATTATTTCAGAAATATTTTTCTTTTATGCTGACCTTCTGCTATTAACTTGAAGCAAAGCTTAAAATCAGTATTTAACATTTAATGGAAGGAACAAACTGATTCTGCAGTTTAACTCAACATTTGCAGTAAGATGACTTGTACCCTAATGGCTTGTAATTAATTTTTCTGAAAATCATATTTATGATAGTCTGCAGATTCAAGGCTTTATCTAATACATAATGTTCATTTTGAGCCTTTAATTGCATTTAAATTAAAATTGGCTTAGCAGGAAGATGAATTGTGGGAATGCATCAAACCACCCAGCATGTCCTGAAGATGTGAGCCTGAAAATGCAATTTGGTGGAGATGTGCAGAATCATTTGGAGTTCATTAATTTTTATTGCACAGGTAATTTTACTAAAGTAGGTTATTTTCTTTGAAATTTATATTTATGTTTATGTCAATAGCTGAATATTGTATTAAGCTATACATCTATTAGAGTTTATTAAGCCAGTCTAATGGGGGTTGTTCATATTGTGCGGAGAGGCAATTTGTGTTTGGCCTTCCCCTTAATTTGGGAGCTGCATTTAGTTCAGCTGAACTACAAGTGTCCATGCAGCCAAAAGAAGTCAAACAGGTGTCACAGGAGGTTTTCATGTATGTAGTCTTAAAGAATCCTGGTAATTTTGATCTTGTAAGTGGTTTTGCTTCTGACCTTCTAAACCTTTTTACTCTGAATAATCTTTTTTTTTTTTCCTTCATGTTGCTGAGGTTCTGACCCAGCCACTGGAATGAAGGGTTATTGATGTGTAACTCAGTTTTGTGGCTTAATGTGGTGCACTTTGTCCAGCCAGCTTGTAAGTGATCCTTTAAATTGCAGATGCTGCTGAGGTTATACAATTTAATTATAATGTCACTTTACAATTATAAAGAAAAAAGGCCTTTTGCGTTGCTTAATGAATACAAATTGTGCACAAGTTGGAAATACAAAAGAATAAAAATTAACATTTGTCCTTCTTGCCAAAGTATTTACATTTTTACAGCCGATAAGTAGTACAATAATTCCATTACCTATATCCATTAAACATTTGTGCTTTTTAGTTTGTGAGTTGTATAGAGTAGTTATTAATAAAATGAAACTGTCAGCATTTGCTGCTTTTGCCCATCCTCTTCTTACCCTTTTTATTCCATTGCAGACAGAGTAATTAGAGGTTGAAAATGCTATGTGGAAATGCCTGTTCTGAGGATTAAATTATATAATCATGGTAATGATTTTCCTTAAAGCTCTTACTGCCAACTGTAACATTTTTCACTTCACCAGGTTTTTCTTGTGGCATCATATTTTATGAGAAAGTGGAAATATTACTCTGTTCTGACAATCTGCTGCAAGTTACTAGTTTGTGGTCAGATATGATAGAAGCCCATATTCATTTAATACTCGCCAATCAGAACTTGACAGAGGTATTGCTTATTTTCTCATTTCATCACTGAAGCATGCCAGTGTAGTTTAGTCCCTAATTACTCTCAGACTGAGACGTTCCAAATATTCCCATGGTGGTAATATTTTTCTGCCTGGATGAGTCATTACGTTGTTTGGCAGACTGAAACACCAGCCTTTCCTTGTTGGAACACTACCCCTCATGTAGCACCACATCTTTTCCTCACTGCTGTCTGTTCCACGACTTTCATCCTGCTGTGACATTTCAAGCTGTACCATACGAAAGCACATTTGCCTTCCTTCTATCTGACTGATTGGACCAGTGCCAGCTCTTTCTTTAGGGCCAAGGACAGGAGACTGAGATAGTCTGAATAGAACTGCTTAATGATCTAATGGAGCAGTGCTCTCTCCTGCTGAGAGATAGGGCTTATTTGTTTGCTGGTTAGGGAAAAGGTCAGGGAAATCCTTTTCAACAAAGGCTGTGACAGTGAGAATGTGCAATAGCACACATTTCTGGGGCTTGAATAACTTCATACATCAGGTGTTCCCCTCATGTTAAAAATCCTGTTCTGTTTTCATTTCATTCTCAATATCCTGCAGATGGCAGAGAGATGAAAGTGATGAATTCTACAACTTGGTAATATAAAGCCAAATGTTGTTCCTCCTGATAGAAGGAGACTTCATACTAGGAGTTTAACACCAGGGAAGGTAATGTGGACAGCTAGCAGTATTTCATAAAGGCAGCTGGTTTTCCTTGTCATTGTTGTGAAACCTACTGGGTATATGACTTTTAATGGCTTTATGGTTAACAAGGCTGTAAACATAGTTTGCATATTTTCCCACTGAGTTCGACAAGGACTGCAATTCCAATTTGGTCAGTCAAGTTAATTTAGTCTCAACTTTCCTCAACAGCTGACTAATAGCACAGTTCAGGGGATAGGAAATGTACGTGCACAGTAACGCTGCTGTGGCTCTTGAAATTGCCTGGTATTGCTCAAGTGAGGATTTGGGGCAGTTTGGGGCAGACCTGTCTGGGTTTCCCCAAAGGAAGCTGAGGAAGGGGGGCAGTGTGGCAGGCACAGCAGAGGCTGGCTCAGTGCCAGCGGAAGATCCCCATGCATGTGAGTGACCTCGCTTGGCCAGTGGTGTTGGCTTCATGCCCAGAATATGTGCGTGATACAACTTAGAGCAGCCACAAAGTACCCCAAGAATGGGGCTGTGGTTGTGTTTATTCCATGCTTCAAAGTCAATATCTGTTTAACAGGCACAGTAGACCTCTGAACAGGATTTTCGCCCATGAATGGTTTGGGTTTTTTTTTTCCCAGTAGAGTTTTATGTAATTCCAGAGGGCACTCTAAGTGAAAAAGGCTGAGAAATAAGCCATTTGCCCCTTTTATGTAGTCTTTCTGGTTTTTTCACTTTTTTTCTAGGCACTTTTGAAAGCTACTTCTGCCCAGAAAGCTCTCACTGTGCCTCGTTTTTGTTTGTTTCTGTGAGTCTTTTGCACAGAGATAGGAGAGAAGCCATTCTTCAAATAAGAGCATATGGTTTTAGAACCACAGAAATTGGCAAGTGGGGCTCAGTGGTTGATTTAGCACCTGACAGTGCTTTTTTGTTTGTTTTTGGTTTGTTTTTTGTTTTCTTTTTAATTTACTGGATTTCAACTTGACAGTAGCTATTTTAACAAAATAACTGTAGGTTGTTATTTCTAATGTAGCTGAAGTTTAGTAGGAAACACTGAAGTTAGCAGTACCATAAAAGAACATGCAGAATGTTCTGATTATAAAAACAAAATTCATAATCCACACTTAAGTTTTCAAATACATGCTTCTGCTGCCACTGATGTGATCCCAGGAGATGGGAACCTGAACCCCTGAGGTTATTTCCTGAGTAAAGGGGGTTTAAAGATAAACAAATTTGTATACAATGATTATGATAACATCTTCATACATTAGAAATAAGATGCTTGCCAGACTGTCAACTTGTCAAAATTTTTATTTCTAAATAGAAAGACTAGGTGAATTTAAGTTAAACTATGTAGCAAAATATTAAAAATACTAAAAAAAAAACCAACCAAAACCCAAAACACTTAGCAACAGGAATTAGTTAATAAAATATTTACAAGACAGTAAATAAAAATGAGTGTTGGGAGGGAAGTAAAAGAGAAGGCAGGTCCCTCCACGTCACGGTTGAACTGCACTGGAGGTGGAATGTGGGATGCTTGCAGTCTGCTCACTCAACTGTATTTGACTAGGGCCGTCATCCCCTCAGCTTTCACAAGCACTGAATGTGTCAAAAATCTTTCAGAGAAAGTGTAAATTTTAACCAGCCTGCTTCTGGTTCATATTTAATGTGGTTTTAAATGCTTAAATCATATCGATTCAAGGTATTTCTTCATCAGGTTTCATGGAGGTTAGCATAAATCAACAAGATAGTTCAGTGTGTGAGTATGTGTTAATTACGATGGGGTACAGTGCTGATTTGTTAGAATTTAGTCCTACTTGAGTTAAGGATTTATAGTTTGTGCATGCCATGCATTTTTATATTATGTCTCAGTTTAAGGATAGATTTTGACCTAACTTTCATTGCAGCCAGATTAGTTTAGAGGTATCCATGCCTATCCCAAACTTGTTTGAAAGCAAACAAAAGTTTCATTCAGTCAGTCACTAGACAGTGGATAATAGTTTTTGTGTTATTCTGGTTTATTGTGTTACAAGCTCTGTATCTAAATACCTAATTAAGTTTTAAAATTTTAATTTTTTTAATTCCTGTCTTGCTGATACCTACGTTTGTGTGTGTATAATACCACCTTCTTAACTAAAATTTCATCCTGAGTAGTAGTATCAGAATTCATTGTAATCCCTTCCTGAAACAAGTTATTCCTTTTTTTATCATTGTGCTATCATTATCCGTTTGTTCTTAAGTATCTGGATTAAGCTTTCACATGGAAGAAAATTGACTGAGAAAGGCTACATGTTTCTTCTAAATTCACCTATACAATACAGGTGCAGTGATTGTCTGCAAACAGCCAGTCGTCTCACAGACAATAGTCTCACTGTGTGACATGCCCTAAATCTTGAATCTTCTTATTTTCAGACTCAATGTCAGACTTCCTAGGTGACTTTTTTAAAGTTCTTTTTTTTTCTTCCCCCTTCCCCCTCTGTTAATCTAGGATAAGTGTTTCTGACATATAATTATTAAAGAGGGTGGTAAAACTGCACATATTGAAGAACAGATTCTGTAGTAGTAGTAGTAGCTGGCAGAAATGTTAAGTGCTTTTCACAGTCAACATTCAAACAGATTATCAGATGGCATATTTCACCCTGTTGTTACTTTAAATGAAGTGACCATGAAATCAACAAATCTGCTGTCAGGTGCCTGTCACAGAGATAGTTCTCCCTGTCACACAATGCCTCACATAACAGGTAATGTGTTTTTAAGAATCAGTCCTGTGTCACCTCATCAAGTCCTTGTTAAAAGACGAAATAAGACGGATGGTGTTGTCTTCCATGCAACACCATGACTGAAATTCAGTAAAAGCAATGCATGTTGCACAAAAAAAATATGAAAAGTAAAGCAAGTGCCAGTAAGATGCCTCTGACTGTGCCATTACTGCCTTTTTCCTTTGTCCTGAGAATGATTACTCGTTTTTTCCAGCTTATTCCTTTCTAGACTGAAAATTAATTGGGCCAAGTTTAAATTCTGTGATATGGACAGAAAGAATTAATCCTCAGTCATCAAACAAATGAGAACTTGGAGTGGTGTTGTGCCAGTAGCGACACGTTCACTTGGAATGGTTAAGACCTGCTTCCGTGCCTAACAGAGATGACACTCATAATTAATTAACTTATGAGGTGTTCCTAACAATAATTTTGTTCAGGACTCTTTAAGTTTAATCATTAAATTCAGGGCCAGGGATAAACTAAAATTACCATATTCAGTTTTTCTATGTATACTTTCATAACTGTTCTCCGAAATAAAAAAGATTTTTTATCTTGTTCATGAAATTTTAATTTTAGCATCATTCTCAGCTTCTCAGTGTAAGGAACTGTCAGCCAGCTTGAACTCTGCTGAGACAGATGCTGCAGGGTTTTTGTTTGGTTTGGTTTTTTTTGTTTTTTTTTTTTTTTTTTTTTTTTTTTTGTTTTATTTTAAATTTTGTTTTGACTTTTCAGACTCACCATTTTCGATAAAAAATAAAAATAGGGAGGGAAGTCACCTTAGTGATATATGGACATCTGTTACTGTAATTTGTTCTTTCATGGCTAGGTTGTGACTAGCATTAGCATATTCAGGCCAGTATGAAGAAATAAGCCTTCCTTTCCTTGCCACAGCTAAATGTAGTTTAAAGATTTATTTTTTTTATATATATAAGTAAAGGACTGGTTTAGAGATGCAAGAAGAGGGTAAGAGGTACAAAGATTAGCCTGCTTCCTCTGTGCTGGCCAGCCAAGCTAGTTGACTATGAAGGTCTTGCAGCACTCACACTTCCAACAGTGTGAAAAGGGAGAGGACCATCCTTCTGAGATGTGGCTTAAGCATTCAAGGCTATGTTTTAGGTAGGGCATAGATCACAGTTTCAGGGTGAATTTACATAATAGTACAAAATCATTACTCTAAGAAAATTGATACTGAAGCCAATGACACAAATGATTAAGTGAGACCCGCAGACAGGCATGATGGCACCACTTGAAACTTATGTCTTGTGAAGCAAGATCTTATCTGGTTTGCACTAAGTCAATTCTTTTGGAGTGTCCATGCTGTTTGTCTAACTCATGACTCCACTGCAAAGTATGTATTTGATCAGATGTTTGCACTAACAATGTGATTGTCATTTTTACTTTCTTACAAATTACATGGATACATTTTAAATGCATTTTGAGTTTTATTTTCTTTTTTCAAATGTAGTTGCTTTTGAGACACAGAAGGTGCCATTTCAGAGTCACTTCAAAGAATCATGGGCTGGGATTACATGGAGAAACTCCAAATGGGTTACAGGAAAGCTAAGATTAGGAGAAACACACTAAACCTTTAGTTAGGTTGATACTTGGCAACACTTTATAGTGCATTTCTCTTCTCTGCCCATTTAAGCTTTTGTCATGATGTAGGAATGGAGAAATGATGTCTTTTGGATTAGAAGCAGAGATGGTGCAGAAAGAGCAAGAAGTGTTAATGATGTTTTAAGTGCTGGCTTCTCTTAAGCTCCATATGGGCAAAGGCTGCCACTTTGCTATATTAAATTGGAGGCAGAGACCAGCCAAATTTTGCATCATGATTATTAATTTTGCTTATTGTCAAAGCAAAAAGGAGCTTAGAACTCTTAGATACCTTTTCAGTAGTGACACAAATGATTTTACCCAAATAGTTTATAATTGTTTTTCTTGTTTTGGCAATGAATTAACCACAACTCCATTCAAAAATGAGCATATATTTGAATAAAAATACTAAGTCTGGCACCAGTTTGATCCTAGTCCATGGCCAAACTCCTGTTTTCCAAAAGCACGAGAGGAAATAAGTAAAGGACAGTTTCATGGACACTAATGTAGTGAATTCTACGACTACTCTGAGCTCAAACCTCTGCAGAAATGGTTGGAGTAAAACCCATAGCTTCCTCACCCCACCTGAGAATAGGTTAGAATCCTGTGGATGTCATACAGATATCAAATACTTCTGTGTATTTTAGAAATCGTGGTATGATTTTTATAGCTCTCCCCCATATAACTGTCACTGGAGAAGATAGTGGTGAAACTGGAAAAATCTTCCACTCATCTAAATATGAAAAATCAAGGAATTTGGTTATAAAGTTTAAGCAGCAGGAAAATGGAATCTTATTCTAGTGAAAGTCACGTATCTTGGAGAGAGATTGTTTCTGGATGTGATTGAGTAGCCTCTTCAAATGTGGAGCTAAACATAACGAAAACCATTCCAAAGTCCTCTATTTTTGCCTTCCACTGAAAAATACTGACATATTTAATACTTTCTTGTTTCTGATGGGAGGAGTACTGAGATCTCCAGACAGTTCCTGGGCAATAACACTGGGGGCTCTTAGCGTAAGACCTCTAAATCCCACCGACTGCAGCTGCAGTTAGAAAGGTTGATCTCGGTCTCTGCTTTGTTCCTGGTTACATGTTTCTATCTTCTTTGCTGTGCTGGTGTGAGTGTGTGATGGTATGGTTAGCAGACCAGCTAACCAGACCAGCTGAAAACTAACTCAGGGAAATAATTCCCACTCCCTTAATTCCCCAGCATAGCTCACGGCACAGATGTGCACGTGCTGGTGCTGACACAAGGTAGGAGGTAGAAGCAGAGCGCAGATGTGGACAGGATGGTGAGGCCTCCTTTTTCAGCAGTTTTAAAGTGCTGACAGCTGTATATTTGTTAGGGAAAAGAAGACAGCACTAAGAAGCACTGGATATTCTTGTGCCTTTGTTTTCCCAATAATTTTTCCAAACATATTATTTGCTTACCCTCTAAATGATTGCTCCACAGGAAAAATTGAGAAACACATTCAATAAGATTTTCCTTTAACTCAAGCACTCAAGAAGCATGCTAAGAAACAGTGACTTTTATTTTTTTTGCACTTCTGCCACAAAATGTATTAAAAATTTCCCATGCTGAAAACCTATTATTAAGAACCAATACATAAGGATCACTAATTATTTCCCAAACTGCAGGGCAGAATTTTAACATAGGTGATTTAAAGCCTAAAACAATCTCCAACTTTTAGAATCTAGGATAATGTGGAGTGTTTTGTCTGCAGGGTTACTCACCATTCCTTGCTCTGGAAATTTTATATCTGAATGATTGTGTGCTGCTTAAGGGTGGGATACAGGATACCAAGGTGGATGTTCTGTTTTACCATACCAGTCCCAAAGTTGCCACAAATGCAAGGCATATTTTCAGAGAACCTGCACACATCAAATTCAGTTTTGTAGACACTGCTATGCAGGTATTCATTTTAATTTGGGCATAGTACTTCATGAGGGTGTACCAGGAGGACCAGCAGTCTTTAAGGAAAATGTGCTTTGAAATACCTACTTAAATTTATTGCTCTTACACAGAAGTTGTGAACAACTCTTATCTTAGCATAGTTTGTGGCAACTACCACTCTGAAGCTACTATCAGGCCAAAGCTGGGGGGTTTTTTGAACAGTTATTTGGTTTGAACTTCCACAGATTTCTCAAGAGAGCACCCATCATGTATGTTTCAGCTTCTTTGACTTTGTACACCTACCAAGACTCTAGGGAAAGAGAGAGTGTGTCTGCACTGGGCTTTCGACTTGCTTCTGGACATGAGTGAGCTCCTTGACTGTCCTTAGTCTTCTCTCAAAGTTCCAAAACTGCCTTCGGTAACTCATCAGTATAAAACTACCATATAAATATGGTGTCTGGATTATTTGGCAATAGTTAGTAATATAAACAATGTCCTTGGATAGCAATTGCTGTGGAACTTCTGTTTCTGAAGTGGCATTCAGAGTCTCACAATGTCTACAGTTTCCACACCCTTAACTGGCATTTCTGTATGTGGAAGCTGAAATCGTTCCCCAGTGGCTAAGATGCTTTTCAGTAGAGTGAATTCTTTTCTTACAAACGCTGTTCTTGATGCAGCAATAGTCTTATAATGCATGAAGATCAGATTAAATACATATGAATTATTATCTCTATCAGATATATCTCTCAATGTACTCATTCTTCTCTTCTGCAAAATATCTGAAGAAACTCAGATCCAGAAACAATCTGTCATTTGAATCCTGATTATAGTATGGATTAATATGCAAGTTCTTGCACAGTTCAAGCTAATGCCTTAGCATACAGATTTATTGAATCACAGCTCTGCCTAAATTGATGTTCTGAAAGTAAAATTTAGTTGGAATAATCTCATAGATACAAAACTGAAATAGCTATCTGAGATTTTGGTCTGGAACTCAGTATAATCTGTGAACTAATAGTATTTTATTTACTTGAGCATTTATTTAGGTCACACTGGATGCTTCTTGTGCAGTACTGTGTCCTTTCCCCCTCAACTATCACATGTAATTTCCTGAATTCTTATGCAAAATCTATAGAGATAATAAAGTTTCTGGTGTATAGCCCTAGGAACAGTTGTTTTATTTTGCTTAAGATTCTTTTTTCCTCACTTCTTCTTTCTCCCACTTTCAAGTTCAAAAGAAGTATGCATGTGCTATCAGATTGTATGAAATCTTATTTCAAATAAATTAGATTTACAAAAGACCACTAGCAGAAATGTAAATAATGTAGCAATAATAATATTATCTAGAGACAGCTTGCTACAGAGGAAAGTTAGTTCTCTGCAAATATGTTTCACATATGAAAGTGTCAAAAGTTAGTGCCTGTTAGGATTTTCAGAGCATCCATTTGTTTTTGAACCTTTGTTGGAATCCTGTTCTCTATTTTTAGTGTCCTAATTTACTCTAAAAATTTGGTTTAATTGTGTGCTCTTGTGACATTATGCAAAGTGTTTTAAATGACAGAAATAATCTAGTACAAATCACTCTCAAATGCTTGCTGTTTTTTCTTCATGTGCATGCATTGGAACCAGTTAGAGATCTATCTTTTCATATAGATATGGCTGCAATAGGGCAAGTAAAGGATTGAGGATGGTGCCAATGATTTTATGGGGCATTGGATTAAGTCCACAGTCTTAAATATTTAGCAGAGCTTTATAAACAGTTTGGCTTTATTTAGGGCCAATCCAAGTTCAGTTCGAATAGCTGGTTTCTACCGAAGTATGAAATTCCTTCTTCTTATTTCAACATAACAGTGTTTCATTCCTGGTAGTCCTGTGCTCCACAGCACTTTCTTCGTTCACACTTATCATCGTATGGATGAAAAAATAGTATTGTTAATACTAAACTGAGTGCTTTTAACCATGACTGTTGAAGGCATTGTAAGAGTTATTTTTTAATTCTGAAAAGAATTAAGCCACATTTTAAAATGTGATAGAATGATTGAATTGTGTTACTCTCTGGATATATTACTTCTTTCACACCGTGCATGGTTAGCCTTAGGAACTTGTGGTGATGTCATAGTATTGAGTCAAAGGCTACAACTGTCTTACCTAATGAGTAAAAAGTATTTGAAGTATTCAGATTCCCAATGCTGTGACAATAATACCTATATCAAATGAGCTAACAGGCAAAAAACCATGGATCACTTTGGAAGATGCACATAAAGGTTTTCACTTAAGAACTTAATTATTGTAAATAGAAAATTATAGCTGATATTATCTACCACATAACTACTTATCTTGGATTTCTTCTATTTCTCTGGAGCATCTCCTGCTGGCCCATGAGGTCCACAGATGGATTATAGAACACACTTATTTTATCCAATCTGAGCTTTCTTTGCTGTTACTGTGCCATGAATTTTGTTCATTTTTACTAACAGTAGTCACACAGCACAGTGAAAGGACAATTTTCTGTATTTTATTTTCTACTTCCATTTTCTTTGCTTTAAAATGGTCGTATCAATTTAAACTTGATTTAAGTGAAACATTCCGCAGCTCTCGCTTGGCAAGTATTCAACCCAAAAGCAAACATTTACAGATGCACTGATGTAATATCCCCCTCCAAAGTACATAATGGGGGGACTGTTCAAGCACTATCCTGCAGGCACCAGTGAACTGCACAGTGCATGTATTCACTGCAGGGGCTCTGATCTGCATATGCAGTAGTTCCTGTATGCTGTTTCTATTGACACTGGGAAAAAAAATCAAGGAAAAAAAAATGAGGGAAAGCCTTCAAATGGGAGGCTATTTAGTTTTTCTCTTTTAGAGAAGATCCTCATGACCTGTTTTTATTTATAAAAAGACTTTTTAAAAATCTTAAATAAAGTGGCTGGTCATGTCTCAGGGATGAAGGAGAGCAAGGCCTGTGAAAAAGAAACCGATGTTTTAGGTTTTTTCTCTGAAAGGTGTTAACACAGACACAGTTAGTTTGGTAAGAAGCAAGAGCAGAATCAGTCTAAAGACCATAAAGGACATTAGCTGAGAGAGAGAGGTAATCACAAGCTGTACTAAGAAAAACTGGAGAGCTACCTGTGAAAACAGGCTAGGCACTGGGCTTTGATCTGCTCACCTCCTTGTATATAAATGTAATCTTGGATCTTGATTGAATATTCCCACTCTGATTTTGTAATTAAAACATCAGTTATACTGAGAATAATTAAGACAACTGTACATTTGATTTTAAAATCAGTTTTGAGTATTGTGCCTTGTCAAGCTACAAGAATGGTTCCTGCAGCTTTACAACTTAGCATTAAGAGGCAGACAGTGACCGCAGGCACCTGAGTGGAAGGTTTGACAGTTTGATAAATTAGGAATGACACTTGCCAAAATGGCTGTCCTTCCCTCAGCCTGCCAGTGGAGCATTTACACACTGTTAATTGAATTGGCAATTTGTGTAACAGTACCTGCCCCTGAGCTTTTGTAATGCTGGAGCTGCCATTTAGCTCTGATAATCCAGGACTTGGGAATAAGAACGAAAAGCTTCACATGATATTATTGCAGATTTAAAATGACAGTTGGGGACCTTGTTGCCAATTTCCCATTAAATGAGAAATAATTAACAATAGCAATAACAAAGTCTTATAAAGCTGGAAAGTTAAATTGACTTTTCAGCAGTAGTATGGTTTGAAATTGCTTCTAGTGTGATTATCAGATTGCCCTTTCAGTATTATATACCCTAAATAGTATCATCTCATGGTCTGAATAGGCAATGGTGTCAAAGCTACCCTGTTTTATTAGTGTGAGACTCTTCTGATTTATCTGTGGATTTTTTTTTTAATTTCTTCATGCCATGTAAAAATTGAGTTATGTTATAATATTTCATACAGATAAAGAACTTAATGAAATATTAGAGATTCTGATTTCCATGGTTATCAGTAATTGAGTGACAGCAGAAACAAAATTTTCAGTCATAGATGAAGATTGTTAATTATGAGGTTCTTTTTTATAGCTGTATTTTCAGTTGATAACTTCACTGTCCCTAAATTTCTCCAGTGTACCTAATGCCATCATCTGAAATGACAATTTATCAGCAAACTATTATTTTTCTCTCAAGTTTCTTATGTTTTGATAATCCCTGTGAATACTTCCAAATGATTTGATGTCCAAATATTACAGTAACCAAAACCCATGTAAGAATTAGCCACCAAAGACCAGTCTTTGTTATTTTAGGGATTAAAAAAAAATAAAAACTAGATGCTTCAAAGCTGGCACATTTGCTGCATGTCAGAAGACTAACTTCTCTATGCAGATGTGCAGCTTATACTCTTGCTCCAAGACTTAAGCTTGCAGACTTCAAGTGATATATTGAAGAGCAAGTGGGGCTGCTTTCCCAAGATGGGTCATTCCCATCATGAGAATACTTATGCATTTGTAAGATGCCATAGGTACTAGACGAAGCACAGAACAGTCTGATCTATTTCCTACTTAGTAAACAGTCTAGGTTTAATAGTCTAACAGTCTAAAGTATAGGTTTAATAATTTCCATTCTTGAAAGTATCTTTTCATCTCATTACTGTGTAGGACTGAGTACAACTACGTACTGAACAAGGACTGAAATACACACCCACCCACTCCCCGCTCCCCCACCCCACCCCCC
>VZRE01012745.1:18683-30275 GCA_013396775.1 Cephalopterus ornatus | reverse complement strand
CAGGTATGTGTATATCAATCAGTATTTGGAAAATGTTCTTGATTTCATAAAGCAGTAAGTCACTAAAACATACTCAAAGCAGTTCATAGAGAGTTTATCTGACGTGAAGGATTAGAAAGGCAACTTGGAAGCTTCACAGTCTCATGCAATTTTGAACCCATGGCAAGGATAGCCAGATGCACTTCCTCAAAATAAAAACTTAAATCAGAGTCCTAAGTTTATAATCCTAGATTTCAGCCTTTCAAAACTAGTGACCTGAATGAAATTGCTGAGCTCAACAAACCTAATCTCTGTTCATTGTATAGCTTCTTCCAAACATGTTATCCATCATCCCCTGTTGTACATGTCGGCACAGACAGGCAGCTGGGACAGCCACAAACTTGTGGCGGAGAAACAGAAGTGGAAGCACAGGCACCAGTAAATCATCACCAGCCTGCTGTTCACACAGCCCTTACCAAGAGTTATTTCCATCTGCAAGGTCACTTGAGCAATTTACAGTCCTCCTTGCCAGTCTCCAGGTTTTTAACCCTTTTCTCCCAAAACCTTGTCTGAAGTATTAACATAGACCTTTTTAACTTGTAAACATCTGCTCCATTTTGGGGGTGAATGATGTGAAAGCTCGGGGTAATCTACTTGAAGAATGTCCTATACCTGCTTTAGCTAAAGGCTGGTAAACTGCCATCTGTTTGCTTATGTATTCATTTTCTTCTGTATTTAGTGGTTGCTTTAAGTTTGGTAGTGAGACAGAGGAGAAAAGAAAAGGAGAGGCAAATGAGACTTGTATGTTTGATCTTCCCAAAGCATGGGAGGAGGGAATAGTTCTCAGTATTGGTCTCTGATCATTGTGCTTACTAAATAAAGTCCTAATACTTTCTATCTGAAAAAGTCGTACCTATTTTTATTGCATGCAAGATGTAACAATGTGAAAGAAAGAAGTGAGGAATGAGGAAACACATTTGACATCTAGTGAATGCATATTCCTGTCCTATGCCTCCTAGCCATTTACTCTTCTATTCTGGTACTCCATACAAAAACAAATGAACATAAAGGAATCAGAAGCATCTATTGTCATTTGAGCCTTAAAAAAAGATTAATTTTTTTGCTAGAGAAAAGTAAAACCTTTAGTCATGTCTGTGTTTAAATTTGTAGTCATCTTTCTATTCCCTGTATGCTATAATTTATTCCTTTTCTCCCATCTTCCCCCTTCCCCCCAGCCCTAACTCTTCCCCCTTCCCTTTCCCCCTTCAGCCTCCCCTTCCCCCTCTCAGCATTTCTGTGCTACAAAAACTTCCAAAAGAAGAAAAGGAAGATAGAACTCTAGTTCTTAGTAATTCTCAGTGTGTCTTGAAAAGCTTTGTTGCCTTTTATCCTACCCTACAGCTACTTCCTTTCTGAAATTATGATTGGTCTCTGTTATCCTAATAAATTTCAATCTTCTAGGTTTCATTCCTGCTTCTGAAAGACAAGAGAGTTCATTTCCACCGAGCTGATTTAGTGAAAATCAGAAGCAGGACTTTATTGTGTAGTAATTAGAAGAGATGAGGAGAAAGGTGCCTTCAAATGACAAAGGGTAATTTGAGTGACAGCAGCAGTTACCATAGCTGACAAGTGGTTAGTGCTGCTGTGGTAGGTATGGCCTGAGTTGCACGGTTATGTTCAGATGTGGTGTCTGCTGATGAAGCAAATAATGCAAAGCACTCTTACCTTTGTGGGTCTCTTGTTTTAGATGTGCATTCTTGCTCCTGTTGTGACTTTATGTTCTTTTAACATATGTTTTTGTGAATTTAATTTTTGTCTTGTAATTAAAACGTTTAAAATGTTCTCCAGCATATAAATATTAAAACACTTCTGTCTTCAAACCATTTGTTACTAATTTTTTAGTTAAATTTCAAAGACAAAGCTAAAATTAAAAAAAAGAAGAGTAGAAGTAACTAGAATCATAGAATTATTAAGATTGGTAAAGACCTCCAAGATTAAGTCCAACCTTTGAACAAGCACCACCTTGTTAACTAAACCATAGCCCTGAGTGCCACATCCAGTCATTTCTTGAACACTTCCAGGGACGGTGACTCAACAACATCCCTGAGTAGCCCATTCCAACACTTAACCAACCTTTCAGGAAGAAATTCTTCCTGATGTCCAATCTGCACTTCTCCTGGCTCAACAAAACCACCCCTGGCACGGCAGTTAGAAATAATGCACTTCTTTGTCTGGTGATCTTTCATTTTGTCTTCTTGTTGGATGTGTTAATTTTTTTTTTTTAATGAGTTAGTAGGCTGAGAAGTATAGGTATGTACTCAAGTACCAGTTCTTAGCAATTCTGTACTGTATTTTCAGAACACTATAAGCTAATTGTATCTTGAAAGTTTTAATTAAAATATTTTCAGACTTTCAACTTCAAGCACTTTATATTCCAAGTTTTATGTAATGGATAAATTATTTTAATATTTTTAAATCTAAACCTAGTTCCTCAAAGTTCTTATTTTGTAGTATGGTTTTAGCTTTGTTTTGCTTGTTTCTGTCTGAAAGTGAAAAGGAGGCCTTGCTAAAATACTCCTGGTACAAATTCCCATAGTACAATACATACATGAACAATTTAAAAGCAGATTTGTAATTTAAAACAAGCCTTTCATCCACCTTTTTTTCTTTTTTTGGTTTGAGGGGTTTTGGTGGATTTTGTTGTTGTTGTTGCTTGATCATTAATATGAGTGATTGCTTAGACAGCTCAAGTTATATTTCATTGATACATATGTGGTATAAATGTCTTGCGTAGTCATGTCACAGTCCAGGTTTAAAGTCTGGGTAGATGTCAGTGAAAGCTGATACAGGATTGGGCCTGTATTGGGCTGCATGCTGTTTGTATAATTGAAGCAGTGCGTTAGTTTGATATATGGTTACTCTGCTTGAGCCTGTGTATTTATAAATAATGTATTTAAACACTTGTTTAGATCAGAGAAATTTAACTCCCAGATATTAGACTGGAAGCCCACAAATTGTACATAAACAAAATTAGATGTTTGTAATTTGAAAACGTCAGCTAAAACTGATAAATTTCTGCTTCAGTAGTTTTCCCAATGTTACTTAGTAGAGCTTTGAACAAGTTTAAGACAAGGAGATAATATTGAAGAGAAGTACTGTTGAAGAAACTAGTAGATGGATGTTCCGTTATTCTTCAACTGCTTCTGAATACACATTTTTCATTTCTGTGGCAACTTTTAGAGTACCTCATTGATGTAGTTGTGCCTTTGAATGTACTTTGTGGTATGTATGTTAAGTTCATTAATAGTGGTTTGGGACAACTGTAATGACAGACTAAAAACATATTCAGTTAAGATGTAGTTCCACTGTTCAAGCTTATTTGTTAATTTCTTCACAATAAAGTGGAAGTGCCTTGAGAGGAATTTAAATCCTTGCCTAAGGTAGAATGTGTTATCACCAGAACATCAGGTATTGTGTAAATCCAAATGCTGGTTATACCATCAGAGCTGTGTAAACTGATGGATATGAACTGCATCAAACACTTGTTGCTGCTTGTGTGGCTGGTTGTGCTGACCTGCTGATTGCTGAGAGAACAAGGATCTCTAGGAAGATGGTGCAATTTAAGGAAATGTGAACTGCGTTCCTAGAAGATAGCATTCTGCTTCCTCTTCCCTCAGGAGAGAGAATTGCTAACTGTGGTGTGTCTGCATGTGTCTGTACAACATTGAAGAGTGCCCTTAATATCAACTAGTTAGTCTTTAGTACAACTAATGCTGTCTTATCTGCCACTCTTACAGGAATTCCTTATAAACAGCTGACTGTTGGTGTCCCCAAGGAGATACTTGAGAATGAGAAGAGAGTGGCTCTATCACCAGCCGGAGTTCAAGCCTTGGTTAAACAAGGCTTCAGTGTTGTGGTGGAGTCTGGTGCTGGAGAAGCTTCCAAATTTTCTGATGACCATTACAGAGAAGCTGGAGCAACGATCCAGGGGACCAAGGAAGTCCTGGCTTCGGATTTGATTGTGAAAGTAATTGCTTTATTAATGCATTTCCTGTTACATTCTTTTAGGAGAACATATAGGTCATTTTTTTGTAATAGTCTGCTGAAAGTTCAGTAAGGAAGGTCCTTTAATATTTTGTATTCTGAGTTCTGATTCAATTTTGGTGGTTTTTTTTAATAGCTCAGGTGTTCACCTACATTATAAGAACTAGTAAATGACAGTGTTGAAGAAATTGAGGGTAATTTCTTAGCAGATTTTTAGCTACTTTGTACTTGTGTTTTCTAGAATGAGGTACTCTAGAGCAGACTCTAATCAGGTGAAATCCCTACTCTAAGAAACCTTTCCTCCAAATTTAGTAGTAACACATAACTCAAGTTACTCTTTAGATAGTTGCTTGGAATTTTGAAGATACAAGTTTCTAACTTTTTCGGTTCCACAACTCAGTGTATATCAAAAGTATATGTCACTAGATGAGTTATAGCTAGTTTGGAAAAACTGCTAAAAGTGAAGTTATTTGAGAGGTTTTAGGTTGTGCAGAGTCCTGAAGGAAAAAACCAGAAAGACCTTAAATTTAATGTTGAGGCTTCCTGTAGTTTGTCTTTTTGAAGTTACACATCAATATTGAAGATAGAATTTCTGTGAGCTGCTTTGTGAACAACCATTTTAAGGAGGTTTCTGTTTGAAGAAAAGTGAGAAACGTGAGTGAACGTAAGTGGAGATGACTATCTTCTGGACATCTGGCTTGAAATTTGCTGTATGTAGTCATGCATTGCCACCTAATTAGTGATTCTTAGCCTGTAGACCTTAATTGTCATATTTGTTGAGTAACCATTTTGCTTAAAAATGGTGTTTTTGAGGACCAGTGTCTGTTAGAAAAGGCAGTGGCTGCTGGTTAAAAGCCATCAGATCTTTCTGAGGGTGTGTGCTGACAATTACTGCCCTGTCACCAATCCACCTGGAACTAATTCCAGTATGTGCACTGCAGTTAAAAAGGGCAGTTACTCAGTTCAAGTGTATAAACAACCTTTGATATACTTGCTTCCTTTTGTACTTTATGGATGGGAATGGACAGACTGCAAGCTGGGAGAAGGGAAGTGTGTTGTGATTTCTTTCCTCTGATTGACTTGGAAACTTCTGTCTTTCTTCAGGTGAGGGCTCCTATATACAACTCGGCTCTAGGTGTACATGAGGCAGATCTTTTTAAGACGGCAATGACTCTGATTAGTTTTATCTACCCAGCACAAAATCCAGACCTCCTGAAAAAACTGGCAGAAAAAAAAGCTACTGTCTTGGCTATGGATCAGGTTCCACGGGTCACCATTGCTCAGGGATATGATGCACTTAGCTCCATGGCCAACATTGCTGGGTATGATTCTTTTTTTTCAGCTTCACTGAGTATAGCTGGATTAAAAATCACATGCTTTGATATTAGGTATATCTAAAACAATTCTACATCTCTGTTTTCATGCAGCAGTTTCAAGGAGGATGGTGCTGTTGGAGGTGCCAAACTACAAAAGTTTCTTATGGTCAGCTTTGCAGCAGATCAGAACAAGGGTTTTAAAAAAAATAAACAAACTGAAGGCAATTCTAATTCTCTGACTTTTTTGTCTAGTGCCTTTTTGATCTGAACTGGGTCAGAGCACTTAAGATATCATTAAGTCACCTTGAACACAGGTTGTCTGTTGGTAGGATCTGATGTTGAAAGGAGCTAACTAACCTAAACAGCACTCAGTATGAATGCAGTTGCCATGGCAGATACAAACAAAAGATCGAATACTGTCCCATATCTTCATGCTCTGCAACTAGCATTTAGGTATTGCAGTGATTTAAAATGTTGTTGTCAAGCTGGCTTCTGTTANAAGCTGGCTTCTGTTATTTGGTTCTTTTTTTTTTTTGACTTAGATGATATCTGTGAGGCATAATAAGCCTTTGAGAAGGCTTCCAGATTTTGTGCACACAAGCAGTACATATCCACATACATGTTTAGTTACCTCTCTCAGTTTTCATTTGGTGTAATATTACTAAAACATAGACATTCGTAATGTATTTAAAGGTATAAAATCTGCAAGCTGTATTCCAAAGGTGAACTAATTACATACAGACCTCCATATGCTTATTCTAGAGACAGAAAAAATAGTGGAATGGGGCTGTTGAACCACAACACTGTTAGTAAAAGTGCAAGAAAATGTGCACTGTTAAGAAAAGACAAAATTACATACTAATCTTCATTTTCAGATAGCTGTTCCGGTGTTAACTTGGTGCCCAACCACCCAGTCTTGGATGGGGCAAATGAAATAGCAAGGTTAAGCTATTTGTCCTAAGTCATATAGCTTTGGAAAAGTTAGGGTTAGAGTATCTTTTTTGAATGTGTGCTTGCTCTAAGTGAGCTTACTGCAGAATTACTCAGGGTTTTGCAATTACTTGTTAGTGTTTCCTTCTGTAACAGCCCTCAGGTTACAGCCTTTGAAGATGGTTTCAAAGACCACAGAGTTAACTTTTGGCAAGTTAGGCCTGCATTTTGCAGGTAAAATTGTATTTGAAAGAGTGAATAGTTGTGGACATCCAGTATACTGCAGTCCAAAAATTATGTCTGAAAATGCATTCAATGATTAAAAAACAAAAAAAAAGGGCAAGAAGTATGAACAAAGACTATTAAACTTGTGCTCAATAGTAAAATATTAAGATTGCTTTATCCTATACATGTTATGCTCAAATGTTCATCCTTTTGATTGATATCATGAATCGAATTTTACTGAACCTTGGGAAAATACTTATATATGTTCATCCTTAATTGACAGTTACAAGGCTGTGGTACTGGCAGCAAATCACTTCGGTCGATTTTTCACAGGTCAAATCACAGCTGCTGGTAAAGTTCCTCCAGCAAAGGTATGTGCAATTAAACACATGGCAAAAGAATATGAGTTCCTGAGCTTAGGTAACCATTGCTGAAACTGTGTTATTTTTTTTTCTGCCTTGGGGTTGGTTCTAGAGACTTTAGAAACTGCTATAGTTATTTTCACACCAATTTTTGTTCACATCTGTAGTTACGTTGTTTTGGGAATAATAGAACAGTTTCAGTTTTACTTAAGTTTGCTTAGTTTTAAACATCAGACTAGCTATATGTAGGTGGATTTATTTTTCTTCAACATGGGGAAAGGAAAGAAAACAGTTAAGAAAAGTCAGAGATATTGGGATTTCTCGAGCATTGAAGGGTGCAGTGGAAAGGTTTACCTGACTAGAATTACAGGTGGACTGGGTTGAAGAGAAATGCAAGTAGAATTAGAGAAGGAAATAAAAAAGGAAGGTAAATCAAGGAGAAAACCACTACTTACTTATATAAACACTTACTTATATAGCCACAGATGAGTTGGCTCTTAGATATGTGAAATTAGGAGTTACAGCTTTTAACTCTTAGTTTATGGGGCAGTTTTGCCAAAGTAATTTTGTATTCTGTCCCCTGAGGTAACCTGTTTAAACGGCTGCTAATGATATTTATCATTCTAGGTTTTGATCATCGGAGGAGGAGTTGCTGGCCTAGCTTCTGCAGGAGCAGCGAAATCAATGGGTGCAGTGGTTCGTGGATTTGATACTAGGTAGGTGTATAATAACAATCTGAAGTTACTTTTAAGTTGTTTTGTGGCTGTATTGCAGTGAAATTGTACTGCCATTTTTTAGAGCAATAGACTAGGAAAATTAGAGAGCAAAAATATTTTTCTTCTTACAGCTACAGGGACTGCAAACTTGATTAGTTCTTTCCTATTAAATGACCTTCTTGTATCAAATTTTTACATGCTTAATACAGTATTCACATTAAAATTATGTACTTATGCTTTATGTAGAAGTGGCATCTAGTGCTACTTAGCTATATCTAATTTGAAAGAATGAAAATTAATATGTCTCCAGATTTATGATGTGTAATATGAGAAAAACACTCTGGTTTCTTAGAAAATCTGCATATGCCTTAAAAGAAACTGGAAAGATGTTATTGTTCATAAAAGCATGGTCAAAATCAGTCTAAAACTTTTCAGATCTTTTAAATTCCCTACTTGAGCACCCTGTATACTTTTATCTTGAGATGCAAGAACGCTTTTGTCAAGTTCTCTGCATGTTGCCTAACACTGATATTTATTCTCAGTATTTACTGTGATGTCATGTGATGCAAAATAGATTACAGAATAACTATTAAAAACTCCAACTTCAAACACCCCCACCCCAGCAATTTTCCCTGTGAAAATAAGACTTACTAAAGTTACTTCCCATTTCACGGTTTAAAGACAGCACCACAGGTTGTGTATTTATCACTCATCTTAAATACCTCAGTTTGGGCTGTGGATTTACCTACTCATGGCAAGAGAAATGTGTGTGCAGAGCTAGTCATCAGTTAAACCCTCTGCTTTGAGGGTTTTCTTGGAGCAACTCTGCTGACTGTACAGGAAACTGTAGACTGCCTTCATTCCTTATCCAAGTCAGTCTGGAACCTAAATTTAGTGATGAAATTACTTTTTTCACTTTAGTTATAGTCTCCTCAATCCTGGAATAAGTTTTATATCTCTTGTCTGAAGATTGCTCCTAAAAACACTGGTAAAGTCATGGTGAATTTTTAAAGTAGTGGCTTCCTCTTCTACTATTTTGTTTTTCTAGAGCTGCAGCTTTGGAACAGTTCAAGTCTCTTGGTGCTGAGCCTTTGGAAGTAGACTTAAAGGAATCTGGAGAGGGACAAGGTGGTTATGCTAAAGAGATGTCCAAAGAATTTATTGAAGCTGAAATGAAACTCTTTACCAAACAGTGCCAAGATGTTGATATTATCATCAGTACAGCACTTATTCCAGGTACGTTTTATGTATAAAATGCCAATTTTTATTTATCCAAGTAAGTAAGTTGGCGTATTTTAGAGCTGGCACCTGCAGTGCAGGGTAGTGAATTTTGTCTATGTGAGCATTAACTTCCACCCTTCTGTGATTAATGCCTGGTTTTAAAGTGTGTGCCTCTTTTAAAAACTTTTGTTTTTGTAAAGTATCAGTCTTTGACTCAATACCATCATGTTTTTCTTGTTAAACAAGGAGTAGATAGTAATAAAGTAAGAATATATAATTCTCTGGCATACTTACTGCATCACTGCTACTTCTGCTCTACAACTTGTGCACTAAAACAAGTCTGATGGAAATGGTACTGTCTTTGCAATTGAAATGTAGTAAGGTAGAGCTTAGATTTAAGTGCTTTGTATTGCACAGTATCTGTATTTCAATAACTTATGATGAGGCTTTTTTTTGATTATGACTTGAATTGTAAGATTGGATGTTATCAGTTTGTTGTCAAAATTGGGCTTGCTAGCATCTTTGGTAGACTGCCCATGCATGACTTTTTTATATGCTTTGGAGCAGGATGCTCTAGCATCTCTTCTCTCTGTCTTAACAAACCTTCTGTGATATCCTAGCTACCAATTACTTGAAAAATTTGATTACAAAAATAATATGGGGAGAAGGGAGAAGTAATCTCCTCAGCTCAACAGATAGAAAGCTGTATTTTGTTTTTAACTTGCGATGTTTTAACTTGTCAGGTAAAAAAGCTCCTATCTTGTTTAAGAAAGACATGATTGAATTAATGAAGGAGGGTTCCGTTGTTGTGGATTTAGCTGCAGAAGCAGGAGGAAATATTGAGACTACAAAGCCTGGAGAAATGTATGTTCATAAGGTAAGCATTTTAATCTGCAGTTTGTTCTCAGTTTGCCTGAATTTATATTGTGTTTTGTAAACTGTATGCTGAAAATGAGTGGCTGATCTTGCTGTTTTGGGCTGAAGGAATCCTTTACGTTTGCATTTGGTCACTATAACATGTATATGAATTTGAATATTTTTAAAGAAACAAATACCTTTGTATTGTGTTACTTTGCTTGTTATATGGATTTTATGGAATTCTTGCTGCTTAGACTTCCAAGTCCAGTGGTTTATCTCTGCTGAGTTGAAGGTTTGGTTTGACATAAAAGAGACAGTAGTAGGAATAGATTCTTTGACTTGCTTATCACCTCGCATGACTTAAGGTTGACAGTCCCTGCCATAGGTAAGCTAAACAGGTTCAGGCTATGTAAGGGTTTACTTCAGTATGAAGTCTCTAGCTTAGTTCAGTAAAATTTCAGCTTCAGGAGGGTGCTGGCTTTGTATGTCTTTAGATTCAAGAACGTGTGTCTTCTATAGAGTATCCAAAGCACTTGTAACCCAAACTAGGTGTACTATAAATTGGTTCATTAAAGGAAGCAGTTTGGCTCTGCAGTGAACTACTTTGATTTTGCTCTGGTGTTCACTGGTTTGGTTGAGAACTTGTTTTTCTGCTTTTTGGTTTTATTTTTGGTACTTAAGAGAAATCTACTGGCAATTATAAAAATCTGGTAGCAGATTTCCAAGGTTGTTGTGTGGTATTGCAAGGACATAATGCCGTTATTTGTGAAGCCTGTAGGACATTGCTGCCAGGGTTGTCATTAACAAAAGCAGGGCTCTCTATGTGTGTATATATCAGACTCAAGTGTTGCATTTGGCTTTGGCTTTCTAGGGCTGTTGATGTCATTGTTTAAAACCTGAAACTAGAGAACATAGAAGACGAGTAAGCACATACTTCCATGAAGAGTTTATATGGGGTGCTTTTAGTCAGAGGAGTATTACCCCTGGATTTAGTGTACTGGCACTGTGCTATGGAAAATGGCAGCAGTGCAGAAGTATTAGGACTGTGCCAGAGCATAGCAAGAAGGCAGAGTTCTGGAAGCTTGCATGGATCTTAACTGTAAGTTGTGGGAGCAGTGTTCTAACACAAGCCTGCTTGAACACTTATGAGTGTATGCCAATCTCAGCTTCCCGTTCCTCCCAAAAGCCTGATAGCCAGGTGTACTCCCATATGTTCTTTAAACAGTGAGGTTATATTATGTTACATTTTTGCATAGACACAAACTCAAACATATTACTGGCACAGCTAGCTAGGTCTGAGAAAGCTCTCTTCATTCTGCTGGCGTATAGGAAAGTTGGCTTCTGTGCTTGCCTTCCAGAAAAATGGAGAAGATGCCAAGCATTAGGCAGGGTAATCTGTTACATGATTGCTTAAAGACATTAGGTTCTGAGAGCATGGTAGGATTTGGAGAAGACAAGCTCTTGCACCCATATGCCTTCCTCTTTGTGTAGGAAGGGCTTGTTGCTAATAGCATTTAAGGTGTTGGGTTTGATCATGTTGGATTCTGTAACTGTTGTGAGTAATCCTCCCCTGACTTAATATGTCAGAACTGCAGGTAGCAGTTTTAGCTGAGGCTATAAACAGAAATAAGTGCAAGAGTTGAGATATGTATTTCTAGAAGGATATACTGGAAATCTCTTTCAGGGGTTGTACGAATCCTTATTTTACTTGGATTTTTTTTTTTCAGGGTGTTACACACATTGGGTACACAGATCTGCCTAGCAGAATGGCTACTCAGGCCAGTACCCTGTATTCCAATAATATTATCAAACTTCTAAAGGCTATTAGTCCTGACAAAGAGAACTTCTACTTTGATCCAAAAGATGAGTTTGATTATGGGACTCTGGATCATGTTATTAGAGGAACTGTAGTAATGAAGGTAAGTCAGTAAATATTCTCTT
>VZRE01012745.1:0-18674 GCA_013396775.1 Cephalopterus ornatus | reverse complement strand
TCTCTTCTTAATTTGTAAGTTCATCTTTAAGTACATCACTGCTGTCTCTTCAAAATGCAATTGAAGATACTGCATGTCAACAGACTTCAGAGGTGGCTTGATGAGAGTGTGAGTGTGGATAATTTTGTGTTTATTCAGCTGAGCATTCCTCTGTCCATTTTTGTCACGGGAAACCTCTTTGCTTTGTATTCTTGTTAATGTCAAACAAATACCTAATGTGTCTACTGTTGAAAAATAGCAAAAAGATAAAGTTTGCCTGTTGTAATCATGTGATAAAATCATAATTATGAAAAACATACTTGAGACTTTACTCCAGTAACATTCTTTTATATTAAGAGTAACTTCAGAAAAAAATGGTGAAACTAGAATATGCAGGATACTTTAAGCTTTATTAGGAAATAATAAAATACAAGCTCAGGGAATCAACCAGTAAGGGCTCTCCTTCTATAACTATTAGGAAACAATAATTTGCAGTTTAGGTAAGAGGTATTCATTTCAGTTGAGTTTTTGTGCATAATGTTGCCAGTACTTTATGATAGCTACTCTGGAGGAGACTTGCATTGCCTTCAGCTCTCCCAGACCGCTGTTGTACAGCTCCATGGTTCCCTCTCTGGATACCTGGAGAACGGCAAAAAATATGAAACATTATGCTTGGTCTGGATAGGCTCTGATTCCATTCAGATTTTGCAGACTGTACTGATGCAGAAAAGGAACATATTCCTGTGATATGGCTGTAGGATGTTAGAACTTAACTTGAACTTTGCAGTATTAAGAAGAAAAGGCTTCTATAACTAAGAAATGTCTGCCGTGTTAGGCATAATTGTAAATATTTCTTGTCAGGATGGCAAGGTCATTTTCCCAGCACCTCCACCAAATAATATTCCTCAAGGAGCACCTGTGAAGCAGAAGACTGTAGCAGAGCTAGAAGCGGAAAAAGCAGCTACTATTACACCTTTCAGAAAGACTATGACTAGTGCATCTGTCTACACAGCAGGTAGGCAACTTCCAGAGTTGGAGAATCAGTATAGAGTACTCCTCATGTGGCTAATACTTCTAAAGTGACTCATAAGCTAATTCATTCAATTTAATAGCGATTTGATAGTACAGCTGATTGTCTGGTGTATCCTAGTGCAAAATTAGTGTAGTGTAATAATTGCTTTTAAGAGGGAAACCAAAACTTTAGACATTTAACAAAAAATATTAACACTTCAAAAAGTGCTGACTCATGTGGTGTGCATTTATGTATGTTTGGCTCTATTTAAATATCAGTAAAATGCTTCAAGTTCTGAAGACTCCTGCCAGGGACTGTGCCTATACTTTGCAGCAGAATCGGTTCAATGCCATTGCTTTATTCAAATTTTACTGTATTGGGTGAGACTTAAATGCTCACAATTCTACTGAAATACTAGGAATAGGACCTTTGTCTTGACAAAAAAATATTGTTGTGTCTTTTGTGTAATTTCGTACTCTCAGTGCATCTGAACTTCTATATGAGATAATTAATGAATGGAGTATTCTTAATTTTAATCTCTGTTTTTCATACATATGCTTTGATATGTTCCAATTAGTATCTCAACATAATTGTGACTCTTCTGCATTTTTTCTATAGAACAGGAGAGGACAGGATTCAGTGTTTGTTTAGAAATGTATGTGCATGCATAACAAATACGTGTGAAATCTGTTTATGGCTTTATTTTCTATTGTAAAAGAAACAGTAGCACTGAAAGAACTTTGTATTTCAAGAAGGTGATCCACCTGATCTTGAAACAAATCCATGCGCAGAACTCCATTTTGCTTTTATGTCACTATTGGATTCCTGTTGTTTATGGTTTAAATATAAGAAATCATTGAAAAGTTACAGAGTTTTCTTGTGCTTTTCTCCTAGGTTTAGCTGGTATGGTAGGACTGGGCATTGTAGCACCTAATGCTGCTTTCACTCAGATGGTGACAACATTTGGCCTAGCTGGAATAGTGGGGTACCACACAGTGTGGGGTGTGACTCCTGCTCTGCACTCTCCACTCATGTCAGTGACTAATGCTATCTCAGGTGAGTAGCTGTGACACAGCTGCTTATTTTCTATTTGATGTAGGCACAGCTCCTTTTACTTGAACTTTAGACAAAAGTCTGCTAATATGTCTTTTAGAATGTCAAAAAGCCTTGTACTGCTTAATTGAGTTTACTTCCATAAATAGCGAGGACACATGAAACATAATCTTTCTGAGAGTATGATTTTTGAAAGGAAGGGCAAATGTGCTGCTGTGTATTTTTAATTTTCATAAGTAATTTTTTACTCTTGGCCTGTTTGCATTAAAGTTTGTTTTATTTGAAGTGCTGCAGTCTGCTTTCATAGAACACATCATTCCTCCCATCTCTCATTGCCCTGAAAATAACCTGTCTCTCATATTTTTTACATTCTTTTATTCTTTTATTCTTCACCTCTAACTACGTGTTTTGAGAGAGGGGAAAAAGAAAAAATTCCTGAATTACTCGTAAGACTCATAATTCTATAAATAGGTTTTTATATGTCTGTGTGTGATTAGATGTGGCAGGTCACAAGTCTGATTTACCTTGGTTGTTAAAAGCAAAATTTCTTTTCTTGAAAAAGCACTTATAGGCTAACTCTTCTTGAGGCACCATTCTTTAAAATTACATTCATACACTTTTTTTCTTTTGGAACATGTTTGTATTGCTGAAAAAAACCATGGTAGTCTTTCTTCAAAGAATAGTGTGTAGAGTAGGGGTCAAAATTGGAGCTGGCTGATATTTGCTTGACTGTTGAAAATGTACAGAGCCTTTTAAGGTTCAGTAACACTTCTTCTGTTTTAAATAGGTCTAACTGCAGTTGGTGGGCTGGTATTGATGGGAGGACACTATCTTCCTGAAAACATTTCTCAAGGTTTAGCAGTGCTTTCAGCCTTTATCTCTTCAGTCAATATTGCAGGTATGAATGTTATGATTTTCTCCTGAGAGTAACTTCAAGCACTTATATAATTTTATAATTTTTTTTAGCTCTTAAATTGTATAGATTCCAGAAATAAAAATCTGGGAATAGGATCTGAGAGCATTCATCAATATAAAGACACCACCCCTCCAATTTTCATATTAGTTATTGTATCTGGTTGACATACTCTGTAGAGTAACCTTTTTCTAGGGAAATATTTAAATGTGCATTTTTCTTTTACAGTAAAATTTGGGTGATGATTGTATTATATTTTCCTGTATATCCCAAGATGGTAGTGGATTTGTACTTGTATTCATTTTCCTACTTGAAATATGTATTAGTGGTACGGAACAAAATTCTTCTTGTTCGATCTTCAGAAGTCCCAGCTTCAATAATAAAAAAGATAGGAAAGTGAGCAGTGTGACTTATGAATACTGCTTTTGCTAGACTAGAGAGAGAAGAGGACACAGTTATAAACTAAGCTGTATCCTACGGTCAGTGTAGAGTATAGAGCCAGAGCAAGTCCTCCTTTTCTTTTGAATTTCTTCCACAGGCTAAGAGACAACAGGATCGAACCCTGATCACACCTTTGTTTCCTGGTGGTTTTCTAGGTTACCAGATTCTCAGAGGCTTTATTGGTGTCAGTTGCTAAAATGTGTAGTCATACAGTTTTACTACATATTTCTCTTACATCTTGGCATATAGTTTCAGATTTTATTTTTCTTAAGATTATTCCTTTACTTTGGCCAGGTGGGTTTTTAGTCACACAGAGAATGCTGGATATGTTCAAACGTCCCACAGATCCTCCTGAATACAACTACTTGTACCTGCTTCCTGGTGGTGTATTTGTAGGAGGCTATGCAGCAGCTCTTAATGGTGGCTATAGTATTGAACAGGTAAGAAGGTGACTTTATTATTCTTAGCCCATTATTCACTTTAATGTTTTGTCATGCCCAGAGCTGTTGAAGAGTAAATAAATGATCCAAGGTCTTTTCATCAGCTGCATATTCCCACAAGGCCAGTCTGAAAACTTATTAAGTTTGCAATCATATTCCAAATGATGAATCTGCAAATTTTAAAGGCTTGATTGTTGCAGTTTGTTTTTGTGTAAAGCAACAGGTACTTTTATTTATTGGGCTGTTTTCCTAAATTTGAGCTGTGGCCTCACTGGTGCTGAGTACAGGAGAATGATCACTGCCTTAGTTCTGCTAGCTATACTATTGCTGATAGTTCAGAACTATCTGAACTATTAGTTCAAATGTGCCATAATCAAATTCTGAAACTAATCCTATGATGAACAGGACCTTTTAGCTTTGGATTTGTACTAGGGAAAAACTTGCTTCTGAACTGATGAGGAAAATTGGTTTGACTCTCCTATTCATGCTGCAGATAAACAAAGGTCATAAACTGTGGGAAAAGTTTTATCAATATCACATTTTAGTCGGCCAAAATCACAACCTGTGCAACAGTTTCTCACAGCCAGGAGTTTTGACTTCATTTAAGAACTGTGACTTAAACATATTCTGGAAAAATCAGCCCTTTTATTTAATAATCAGAAATATTTTAAATAGTGATGCAATTTGTCACTGCTTTGTATTGATGGTTTTCTTATTTTAAAGGTGATGTATCTGGGCTCAGGACTATGCTGTGTTGGTGCCCTGGCTGGTCTGTCTACTCAAGGAACAGCTCGTCTTGGAAATGCTTTGGGTATGATTGGTGTTTCAGGAGGTTTAGCAGCAACTCTTGGAAGCCTTAATCCCTCGCCTGAATTGTTGGCACAGATGTCAGGTGCAATGGCACTTGGTGGTACCATAGGTATGTGTATAATTCTATGCACTAGCAATCTATGTTCTGTGCATGCATTTGTGCAAGCTATATATACATAAAATACTGTATAGCTTGCAGGTGAATTGACTAACTTACATTTGTGGGTTGTGCAATATTATTTTGTAAACGTGCGAATGAAAAAAAAAAAAACCAAAAAACTTCCAGGGCTTTTATTAATGTTTCAGATTGTGGTAAAGAATGAGGAGACTGATGGAAAATCAGGAGCACATCTGTTAGGGATGTTAGGGAAACTGAGTGTCCAGAGGTGAATGAGGTTGCCCAACTTCATACTTCTGTTCAGTTCCCTTTTTCAGACTGTGCTTTTGTCACAAAAATCATTAAATTTCTCAATATTTAGTGATGCTTCTAAGAACATGATATGCTTTAATCTTCTATTTTTCATAATGCCCCCATGTACACAGCCTTCAGTTCAATGCCATAGCAATTTCCAGTTGGAACAATGTTATGTGTGTGTGTATTCATTGCACATTGAACCATGCTGCATTAGTTTTAGCTGAACAGATTGGTTGTGTTTTGTAAGACTTCCCTTCTGTTGTCAACTCTCCATAGGTCTGACAATTGCTAAACACATCCAGATTACAGATCTGCCTCAGCTGGTGGCTGCTTTCCACAGTTTGGTTGGTCTGGCTGCTGTGCTCACCTGTGTAGCAGAATATATGATTGAGTATCCTCACTTTGCTACTGATCCAGCTGCAAACCTCACTAAGATTGTGGCCTACCTTGGCACGTACATTGGTGGGGTGACTTTCAGTGGCTCTCTTGTTGCATATGGAAAACTGCAAGGTGAGACTTCTATTCAGAATTAGGTGTTTGTTAAAGGTTTTTTTCCTCCCACTGGTATTTAGCTCTGCCTTCAGACTGCTGTGTAATTAGAAAGAATGACTATATTTTGCATCAGATAAGGTTATATGTTTAATTCTAATGAGCATACTTTTTTGTTTTTAAATATAGTTAATTTGTGTACAGCTTTAGTATGAAACATTGTCCTTAGTGATTAGGCATATTACTACTATTCATTATGAAGTCATGTAAACTTCCCTCAATTCATCTTTTCTAGAAATAAGTGTTGCTTTAGTATTGCTCAAACACTACCTGATTCTTTTTCTGATATTGATTGTGTTGAACTTTTATGATCACAGCTTTGCATTCCTGAACAGACATGTTAATTGAAACCCTGGTGTTCCTGGATTCAGTGAACACTGCTAATATTTATGGGATTTTTTTCTTAGCACTGCAGGCTTTGTTCAGGTAGGCAGCTTGCAGTATTGGTTGAGGCTGCCTCACTTCAAATCATTCAGTTTGCTGTCTATCTACTGTGCAAACTCCTTGCTCCACATCTCTTACTGTTTTAGTAAATACAATTTCTAAGTTAAATACTTGCTAATTCCTTATTCTTATGCATGTGAAGGTTCCTTATTGCATTTATTTTTGGTTTTGTAAGCATACAGCTTTTTAGAGACTCAGGTAATACCTATGCTAAGGATTTCAGGCTAAGAGCCTCCTATTACTAGTTTTGTTGTTAGCTTTGCAATGGTTCCTTTGGGAAACATCTGTTTGCTTTCTTCAGTGTTTATGAGACCAGCCATTGAAGAAGGAAGCATTACATGGATGGAAAGCTTTCGTCTCTAATAATCTTTTGAAGTATTTCTCAGTAGTTTGTATTTCTGATGTATCTCTGCTAAGTAGTTATTTCTTTCTTCTCAGTTATTTTTTTTCTGCCCTCATCGTACCCGCCTTGTGATTTGTGTGCACGTCCCCAGTGACCTTCACTGCCTGCTTCAGCCCACTCTCCTGTTTATTTTTCCCCCCCTTGCATTGTCATATCATCATGATATGAAATGCTAAGCTTGTCTGTACTCTTGAACTACTGATTCTATACTGTGGAAGAGGTAGGTGATGCACTTTGACTCCCAGTCCTGAGAGCATCAGTTCCTTCTTCCTCTGAATTCAGCTAGATTTAAATGAGACACTCTGTCACTTCTGATGTAAGTTATTATTGAGAAACTTGCATTGTTTCTACTCTTTGCCATGCTGTTTGGGGAAAAAAAAAAAGTCTAGTATGAGAATAAATATGTGATTGTCTTTTTAAACTGACTCACGAATAGTCAACCCCCTTTTCTCCTGAAGTCTCTGCCAGTGTGGGAAGCTTGGGAGGTCTGTGTAACTGAAGGTAGTGGTGAAATTAAAGCATTTGAAAGCAGGAATATTTTATATTTGGTGTAGTCTGTGTAGTCATATTTTTCTAAGTGCACAGCTTTTGAGAGACTGAGATTATATCTGTGTAGAAGTTCCACTTAAAAGCTTCCTATTACAATGTATCTTATACAACATGCCAAGACTTGGTATCAAAATGAAAAAACATTTTTGAAGGAAAAATAGAAAGGCTTTTCAAGAGCAGAAGAGATTTTTGTGAATATTCTGGAGCACTTTAGTGAAATTAGGAAGTAAACTAAGTTTAGACAGGAGTATTTGAAAATCTAGAGTTGAATATTTTGCAATTCTGAGTCATCTCAAGGTCTCAGCCTCAACTAACTTGTTTTATCTTCTGCCTCTCCCTTTTTCTCTTTTTAATTTTTCTTTTGCTGAGTTATTCAGCCTCCTCTGAAGACAAGAAGCAGGCTCTCCTGAATTTACAAATCAATTTCTGAATATGCGTTTTATTGCAGGTATCCTGAATTCTGCCCCTCTGCTCTTGCCTGGTCGACATGCACTAAATGCGGGTTTGCTGGCTGCCAGCATTGGCGGAATGGTTCCGTACATGATGGATCCCAGTTACACTACAGGAATTACCTGCCTGGGTTCTGTGTCAGCCCTCTCAGCCATCATGGTAAGTTGAGAAATTGTAGAAGGTGAAACAAATTAAACAAGCAGCTTGTTCTCCAGCATTGCAAGTTTCCTCTTAAGGATTGTATTTTACCCTCCTGAGTCACAGTTGGCATAGTGCCTGCCTGCGTGGTAACTTGCAGCAGCAAGTAGTAACTGACTTCCCTAAATCTAGCAGTAAACTAGAACTGCTCAAGAGAACAGGCATGTATGTATACAATTACTCTTTGCTGCTATTGATTAATGAAGTATTCTATATGACAAAATGATGTTTTAGAAGACTTTTTGGGAAATTAATGCTTAAAATACTTAAAAGAGCTCTGGATCTACAGTTTGTCATGATAACTTATTAAGATTACCCCATGTGTAACTTTTTCCATTCACTCACACCAGTGCGCACCAGTGTTGCAAAATTTACCCTGAATGTTACCATTCCGTAAACTGAGTCTTGCAAAGGCTGCTCAGTATGAATCATTTTACGGTGTGAACAGTTCCAGGGAGCTGGTAGGATACTTTTGCAAGTAAAAATATGTGACTAAGCACAGGATGAGGATGGTAGAGTACCTTTCTGTACTGGCAAAAGGTGGAATTGGTAAATCCAATCCTCAGGCCACAGCTTGAATAACTATACCTACACTTGAAAATACTTGAACCGGTTATTAAGTAACGTGATACTTGCCTGGAAAGTCTGGAAGTGTCCAAGGCTACGTTGGATGCCTTGAGCAACATGATCTAGGGAATGACATCCCTGCCCAAGGGAAGAGAGTTGGAACTGGGTGATCTTTAAGGTACTTTCCAAAACAGACTGTTCTATGCTTCTATATTTATTTTTCATTGCTGCAAGCAAACTGTCTTCTCTGCATTTTCTCTTTAGTCATAGCTTACACTGAAGTATTTTCTTTCCTTTTTCAGGGTATCACTTTAACAGCAGCTATTGGAGGTGCTGACATGCCTGTAGTTATTACTGTCCTGAACAGTTATTCTGGATGGGCTTTGTGTGCTGAGGGCTTTCTACTGAACAACAACTTGCTGACCATTGTTGGGGCACTCATTGGCTCCTCTGGGGCCATCCTCTCTTACATCATGTGTGTGGTAAGAAGTCAGCAGAAACTCTACTTGTTTGCTGAATAATGAAAAATCTTATTCAACATGTTTTCTAGGAAGATAAGCCATTAGATCTCAAACTGTTAGGTCTTTACAGACTGGAAAATTCTTGATTGAAACTGTTTGACTAGATGTCAGTTGTCTTTCTTTGGTTTAGAGAGACACATAACTTTAAACCGAGGACAGCCTTTGTATTAACTTGGGCATTGAGAGTTTGAATCTGGGCTCAAGTATGATTACTTGTGCTCAGCTATTTTTTTCTACTCATATACCTCTGCATTTTTGTTAAATTTAAGCTAAATTTAATGTTTTGCAGGAGATACTTAGGTATTTCCTGTAGTGTGTTCCTTTAAAAAGCTGTTTGATTAGGCAGTAATTTACAGTTTGTTTTTTGGCATGCAGGAAAGTGTGCTACTTTCTTCATAGCAGCTACTTTGAAGTACCACGGGGTGGCAGCAGGCTTGCAGGAGTTCACTGCTGTACCGGTGTCTGTGTCAGCAAACCTGAGCTTCAACAGTGTATAAATCGTATTGCGTTGTTAGTAATGACCTCCTTTTCTCTGCAACATTTGTATAGAAGTCTTGGTTTCAAAAATTGTAGAGGTAATGATTTGAAGAAAACTGTTCACAGTGCAACAGCTGCCAGACTCCTGATTCTCTGTTGTGTAATCCTGTTTTACTTCTGCTCTTGTGTTCTTTTATAATCGCTGTTGCTGTTCTGCTGTCTGATGTTTTCCTATGGTCAGTGCTGGCCGTCATCATTTACTTCATCTCAGCTGATAAATAGTTTTGTTACCATGTTATGGAATGTTTAGTATCATTAATTTTCATTTTTCTTGAGGAACAATTTCAGAAAAGTTTAAAAAGGCATTTTTGTCCAACTTCTTGAAGGTGAGCTCAAATGAACAATTCCAGGTATGGATGTCAAAGAATCTTGTCCTTTCTTGAACGTTTACTGTCTCCTTATCAAAAGGAAATGAGATTATGTGGCTCATATTTATTTGTGTACATTCAGGAGTTTAGTCCATATCAATAGAGAAATGATGCTTATGGGTAACACAGGTATGAAAACTATGTTCTTTAAAAATCATTCTTCTGAAATCTTAGTGAAATTATGAACTGTTTGATATGTATTTACCAGTAGGCAGAGTCTATTTATACCTTCATTTTTTTTTACCATCGCCTTCCTTTTAAAATTTATTTTATTGCTAATCTCTTGGCACTCACAAGAGAGTTTTGAAATACTTGCAGAGTTGGTTGCAGGAATCCAGATAAATAGGAAGCCTGGGGGAGTAGTTAGCAAAATAGTTATGCAATGACAGAGTATCTTTCCTCTGAATATTTCTCAGGAATATTTCAGGAAGTTTAGCTTTTGAGGTAGTATTCTAAAAATCTTGTGCTGCTTTATATAAGTTTAGACAATTAAAGTTCATTAACCAGTAAAATGAAAATTATTTTGTATAATTTCTGCACTGTCTGGCCCAGCATTTTTCATTTCTGCTTTACTTCATTTAATGAAAATTATTTCTTTTAAAAACACTGTTATAATCAGGAGATTCAGTATCATTGTCTTGAAGCTGCATTTCAGGAGAAAAAAATGCTCAAGGGTTTCAATAAACTCTGCTTTAGGTGTTGCAACCTGTGCTAATGAAGCAGCAATTTTCCCTGCCCTTTTTTGTTCTTTTTTTGACACTCTCCCCTCCCCTTTAATACGACTTCCATCAAAACCAGTATATTTATTGAAACTTATCTAGTACAGGTGAGAAGGTATTTGTAGAAACATCTTAATGGCCGAAACCTTATTTTTGCAACATTTTCAATTACATTTTGCGATAAAACTGTAGTTTAATCATCCAAAGCCTGTCAAGCTAATCTCTTAAAGCTTCACTTGATAAAATTGGCCAATATGTATTCCGATAACCGCTTAGTTTTTGCACTCATATCAGCTTGATTTTCCACCTGTCCTTCTTTTGTACCTATTAGTAGGCTGAGCTAAGGACAAAGAATTTCACTTCAGATAGCAAAGGCTTGTACTGTTCGCTCACCCTGTGACGTGTGACTTTTAAAACACCAACGCATCTTCTTCAGAACAGTTGGTTGTATTAGCATGTCCTTCTCCCTCATTTTTTCCCCATAGGAAATACTTGATGATTGCAATTGTAGTGTTAGAATCACTATGCTCAGAGATGGGGAAGAAACTTGAGGTTGAAGAGTAACCATTAACTGGGAGAATGAAACAGAGCAAGAGAGGGGACAAACAGTGTTAGTCTTACAAATTGTGGGCTGGCCTATCACCTGTATTGGCTGTACAGTAATTTCTGTGGGCACAGTGGAAGCACTTGGAGTTCTTTGGGATGAGGTGTTTGGTTTTCCCTGGACTGTAACCTGACCATTGTCACCTGGTATGCACAGCACAGAGGGCTTTTTGCTGGTTGGTGGATTATCAGTGAGTGGTGAAGCCTGAACTTTATACATCTATGTTTGTGGTCTGATATGGTAAAGAAGGTGAAAGAGGCTATAGAAGAGTTTTCACACTGTATCCAGTGATGAGCAGGTTTTAGCTGGTTAATTGTTGCTTGATAAGGTTTTGGCTCTTCTATACTACCCACTTATTTTCCCAGACTTCTGTCTTGGAAGGGAGGTCTTCTTGGCTCTTTGTGGTATAGCCAGGCAGAAGTGCTTCAGTTTCATGCTTGCTTTTAGTGGCTTCTCACATTTCTAATAATACTATAACTTTTTTTTCTCCTTTGGCCTGGTCTAACTGTTGTACTTTGATTTAGATATGTATACAGTGCTTTGCTTCTGGTAAGCTTATTGTGTGCAACATCTGAAGAGGGTATTCTTCTGTCTAGGCTGTCTTACCTGACACTTAACTGCTATAATATACTACCTAGTCTGTTTTTTGTTTGATATTTTAATATTGTGATACATGTCGAAGGCAGTGTGTTCTTAGAGGACGTGAGCTACTGTGTACTGCAGACAGTAGAAGAATGCTGATTTTGCTGCATTTGTGTGCTTCCCTTACAGTATCTGAAACAGTCATGACTTATCAGGACAAACAAAAGTTTTAGCGTCTTCATTGTGCTTATTTGCTTGATCATGAATTTCAAAGAATGGCATATCTTCTCAGCCTATGGCAAAAAACCTGTGGAATTACGTGACTTGAAATGTCAGTGGGAAATGGACAGCTGGAAGCATATTTTGTGTGTGTGGTTCTTCCCACACATCTGTGTCTCTCCATATCCATTCCTAAATTTTGTTGTGGTTTCTCAGCTAGTAGAGAAGATGTGTGACACATATGCAGTTAAAGAAGCAATTTATTCTGTTCCTTTCCTGCTTCTAAAGTTTTGTTTACTGCAATTACAAGTTCTACCTATTTCCAGTTATTGACAGATATTGCTTTGGGACCACACTGACAAGGAGACATGCCAGTGAAAGCGTTTAGCCAGTGGCTTTTCTGTCTATGTGTCTAATGGAGACAGATTTTCAGGATGTGTTCTTCTCTTAAAGCTCCTAGTTAAAATCTCTTGTTTCCCTTTGGTGCTCAGCCAGTAAGTAATGGCCCCCTTCGGTTCATTAAAATTTGACTAGTTTTGTGTGGCTTCTTAGCTGCTTTGTGTTCTTTTCTGTCTTGTTGCTATAAGAGTTTTGCTTCTGTACTACCTGTAGGAGCTTTGTGGTTTCCATGCTGTCATTAGCAGTTCTGTGCTCACATGTTGAATAGGTCAAGAGCTATGGAAAATATCTGGCAAAAATTTCATGTGTGTGAATATATGTATGTAAAAAAATTGTAAAAAATTCTGTCAAGTATGCTTTCTTTTATAGCGTTCCATTTTAAGAACAAAAAGAGACTGATATATTTGCTTTTTGTTCTCTGCCTTGGGGAAGTGCTGGTGCTTTCTTGTTACACGTGTGATGTAATGTGTTAGAAGCTGATGTTTGCTTATTGCTGTGTTAAACTGCTATAAGGAACCTGTTTTAAGAAGTTTTGAGTTATAAGAAGGCAAAACCAGCAGATAAAGACTATTGTCAGGAAGTCTTTAATATTTTCAGAGAACTTTTTTCAGAAGTTTTCTTTGCGGACTCTCATCGTTATTTTTGCATTTTATCTTTAGCTGATCAATACCCTTTTGTCTTTCAGGCTATGAACCGTTCCCTTGCAAATGTGATTCTTGGGGGTTATGGCACTGCATCAACAGCTGGAGGGAAGCCCATGGAAATTACCGGAACCCACACAGAAATCAATGTGGACAATGCAATTGAAATGATAAAAGAAGCCAATAGTATTATTATTACTCCAGGTAAGACCCTCTTGACTCACAAGATGTTCAGAGGATGTATTATGAAAAGAAAGACCCCAACCAAACAAAACCCCAAAACAAACAAAAAAACTGTAGGCTACAGTGCCAGCGTGGCAGCAGCATGTCAAATGTTGACTGAGTCCATGTGGTCTGTTTTTGTTCCCAGCTCAGTTATCATTCTTCTATGCAGAGATGTATGCCACTTTATTTTTCTTTATGTGTATTTCTTCAAACTCTGACCTTTTTATTTGCATTTTAAATTCTTCAGAACAAAGACTCTCTTGTAAATTAAGCTTACACCACAACAGCTGTACACGAAATTAATTGTGAGTTTCGAAGCACTACCACAGTACCAGTGGTTCCTGTACATCTGTCAAGTTACTGAAAAGATTTTGTTTACTATTTTCATGTGCTTGCTTAATTCTGCATGGGTTTATGAAAAAAAAAGGCAATAAACTCATTTAAAACTTAGTTAGTGTAAATACTGTAATTAAAGTAAAAAAAAAAAAAGACCTGAAAACCAAAATCCTGAATGGTCTGAAACTGTTATGTTGACTGCAGGCTCATATTGTTCAGTAGCACACTCTCTGATAGGAGAGCTCAGGTAGGGAATAGCTCAAGATTTCTTTTTCTTCAACTGAATGGCATGACTGCTATGTTAAATTTATTTTTGCATTAGAATGTGAAGAATGCTAAAATACAAAGTCATCTTTTATTTCGCTTCAGCTTAAATGAAAACATCAGTGAGGTAGGGTTTTAACTTGGGAAGTTAGTTCTGTTTCCAGTAAAGCTTGCAGTGATCCTCAAGGAATTTGCCTCTTTCTGCTGTGGTCAAACCTTGAGGACACCAATAATAATTTATACTCTTTGTATTTCTCTGGACATAGTCGCTCTGATGAATTAGTTCAGATAGATTTAAAAGACAAAGCCATGTCCAGCTTACTAGATTTGAGTTATGCAAATTCAAAATTATCTTGAGGGTAGTGGTTGTGAAGTAACGTAATACTAGCCACTCTATCAGTTTTTCAGAGTTCCTGTCTGAAACAACCTCTTCTGATAGAGAAAGGGACATGTATTTTTGTGAAGCTGAAATAAGTTGCTTTTGTAGTTGAACTGTCCAAATCACTGCACTATGAGTGGTCAGGAAATCAAAAAAGAGATGAATTACAGTGGTCAGGCTGTGAATATATGAGAATCTGATGTGTGTGTGTGTTTTTTTAAATTTATTTTTAGTTATAAGAGCTTCTATTTGTGTGGAAGTTACTCTTACTGTCTGCAACTAGTCTTTCTGCAGTGAAACAGAAAAATAGCTTAAGATTTTGAAATTCTTTCAGGTTATGGTTTGTGTGCAGCAAAAGCTCAGTACCCAATAGCTGATCTGGTGAAGATGTTGAGAGAACAAGGGAAAAATGTCAGGTAAGTGCTTTCCTTGATGACAAGTATTACAGTGTTTTGTTTCAGTTTGTTTTAATTTTCATTCCATTAAAACGCCTCAGAAGTCTTAATTTTGGTTTAATATTTCTTTCAGCATTGACAAAGGCACAGAATTGTTGAAGTTAGAGATTTCTGGGGATTGTCTGGTTCAGCCAGCCGCCTTGCTCAAACTAGAGTCAACTGGAGCAAGTTGCTTAGAGTCTTGTCCAACTGGGCTTTGAACATCTAGACTCCAGCGATGGAAACTTGTCAGTCTTTTACAATGTTCAGTCATCCTTAGAGTAAAATAGGTTTTTCCCATATTTCAATTTGCAGATGTTGCCTCTTGTCCATTCACTGTCTGCCATTGAGGAGAAACTGGCTCTGTCTTCTTTACTGCCCTTCGTCAGTATTTATAGACTGTGATAAGATTCCCTTGAGCCTTCTCTTCTTCTCCCAGTTTTCAGCCTCTCCTCTTGTGGCAGTTATTCCAACCACCATGGAGCAACTTAGATCTACACTTACGAGATTCCCATAAGATTTTGCTACTGCAAGCAAGGCTGTTATTATTAGAGTTTTGAATATTGGATGGAAGGATTATTGGAGTGCATGACATCAGTCCCATGAATTTATTCTGCTGGAGTGCTGCTCCAAAAGCAGAGATAATTCTTATATTGCCAGTATTAGCCTCAAGTCCTTTCCTCCTTCATTTTTTTTGTAGACCTTACAGATACTGAAAGTACTGGAAAGCAAACAAGATGCTTCCCCTGCTGATTGTTTGAAATTTTCCTTGGTTTCTAATTATGCTAACTTAATATTTTAAAATCAGTCAAGGCTCAGTTTTCATTTCAAACAAGATATTTGGGCCGATGCTGGTTAGCCAGACTTATTCTCTGATTTCTATGTGTTTATTTCAATTAGATGGTGACTTCCCTTTGGAATCAGTACTCCAGTAGTGCTTTTTGCTTTTGTTTTCCTTCTTCCACTACTTTTTTAACCTTATTGAAAAGTTGCATGTAAGCTTTTGCAGTGTGTTACAGCGTCTATTGTGATGGATAGCAGCAGAATTGTAGGGCTTAGCTGCAATTACTTGTTAGTGTTTAGCCAGCATGTTACAATTTTGCATATAAAATTGCTTTATAGATGTGTTTGTTCATAGATACATGAGAATTGAGGGGATGCAGTAGTGTATTTGCTTCCTGGAGCAGTTCTCTTCACACCTTGTTTTTCTTCATGTTTAGTGAAAGCTCTGTGTGTGTCCAGATTGCATTAAAAAATTTGAAGACTCCTTGTTGTGCAACAAGAAAACCCTTTCATGGCTAATGCGATGACAATATTTTATACTTTTTCTTTATTTCAGTGCTTCTGTGGGGAGAGCTTTTTTTTTCACCAACTTTGGTGAAATAAAAAAATATTGTTTTTTCCTTTTATGTTGGCTTTGTGGGGAAGAAAGGTGAATGAGTCCTTGAAATAAATGGCTTATACTTGAAATGAGTCAATTTCAGGAAGGGATCACTGCAGTGATTACCTAGTATTTTAATGAAATAAATCTGTATTTACAGTTTGTGGTAATTCAGGCCTTTCATCACTTTACTGAGCTCCCTCGGTGTTCATTGAGTGCAGCTGTTGTCCTCTGGTTTCAGTAGGCCTGGTGTGCCTCGGGACCCTAAACCACTCACTGTCCAGATGTATTGACACTCTCACACATATGCTGTGGAGGGGTGCCAGCGTGGACATAGAATTGCATCAGTCTTTAATGCCCATCATGTGCCAAGAAAAACTGGGACTGTCATATGGTCTGGTTTTTTTTTTTCATGGCTCACCATTGATCCAGAGGAGCTGTTTTTTTCATTTGCTCTGCCTATAGCCATAACATTCTCAGTGAATGCAGATTATATAACATGATACATAACCTTTGCCTAAGGTTTAAATTTAGAAATACAGGAGAGTTTTTGGAAACTTTAGACTGTTTTAGTTACTCAGTTGCATAGCTAACATCATTGCTCACTGGAGATGGTCTTGCAGCAGATCACATCTTTAATGCCTTAGTAAAGTCACACAGAAAGCTGGATATTACTGAGCCTGGAGTATAGCTTTGCCCTGTTATGGAGGGATAAAACAGCAAAACTTTTTACCAGCTAAATCCTGTAGCCCTCAGAATCTATTGGCCTTGTAGAGGAAATGGCTATTCTACAACTGGTGGTGTATTTTGCAGCATCAGAACTAAGTAAATTGCTGAAAGTTCTCGCTCTACCAAAGTTTGTCAGCCACATGTTGAGTTGTTTGTAGGAACCTAATTGTGGAATTCTGATTTTATTCTATACAATTGAATTAAGTTCTGTAGTAATTTTGCATCTGGATATATAATTACACTCTAAAACTGTATACATTCTCATACGTGTGTGGGTTATTGATGCTCTCCATGTCCACATCAAGTTATCTGTCCTACCTGTTGCCACAGTATGACATTCTTAAGACATTTTCTATCAATGTACTTTGTGTTCATGCACAATAAGAAGTTCTTGATGATAAAAATGCATTTTAAGATGAAAGGACTCTTAAAATTGCTTTTTATAGACTTTCTAAATAATTTCATAGTAAATAAGTTGATTTTCTGGTAATTCATAGTTGAGAGAGATGCACATTACCTCTTTAACAGCCTTTCAAAATATTTGCTTGTAAATTATTGTTTTCATTTGGTTTTTTTTAACCTACTTTTTATAGGTGGATATCTTGAAGAACTTGAATTTCTGTCTTCTGATGCTGGAGAATCTAATTACTTTTAAGCATATGGAAACAAGTTTTTTATGTTTTTGAAAACATGGTAGTACTGATTTAGTTGTTGTTGTACTGCATTTTTTGATTTTTTTTCCCCATTGGTATCTCAAAGGCTTAATTAATAAATAAAACTGATTAACTATGACTGTTTAATTATATCAGTTTATAGTTATGATTCTTTGTGGCTCTACAGAAAAATTTAGAAGAATTTTAAAGTATGAGCTGTTGAAATGCTGTCCTAAGCAGTCTTAACATACTGTGTATCTCAAGTCTGCAAGATTGAATTTACAGTCACTGATGAATGACTGCACTGTGTGCTGATGCAAGTTTCTGGGAAGCTGAATTATACTTAGTATGAAGACAAAGTGTGTACATGTATGTCAGTTCTTGGTTGGTTCGCTATAATCAAATTAACTGGGGAGTTCAGACTTATTGCTGCAAATGAAGGGACAGATGGAGTCCAACAGATCCATTAGCTCCAGTGCCTTATTGGTGTAGTTAGAACTAGCAAACCTTGCTGTACCTGATCTGCCTCTGCAAGGATGCAGCTGTAGCTGTGTGCTCCTGTAGGTGTGCCATTGCTTCCACAGGGGTCAGCTCAGCTCTGGGTGACCTCGTTAGGTCTGTGCATGATGTTCTGTGGAAGCAGGCTCTATTCTTTTCCCTGCAGTTGGGTTCTTGGGAGAGTTACTGCATAGAGCTAAGGTGCATTTGGATCTTGCCCCTGCTGTGATAAACCATAGTGGTTGGCAATAGGGAGCCAGTATCAGAGCCCTGTTTAAGTATGCTTAATTTAGCTAATCTAACTCAGTTTAAGTTTAACTGACCTGATTGATTTTGAGACATATGCTGCCTCAGGCATGAAACCAGTCTAGGCTAGCTGTATGTGTTGATGCTAGTGATCTACAGAGTTATCCGTAAGATGTGATGAACATTATACTGTGATACTTCACAGTCATGCTACACTGCAACTGTTACATCACAGGATTCAAGCTGTGGAATATCCAAATGATGCACTTCTCTGTTCATCTAGTTTTTTTGTTTTTTTCCCCTTCTTGTTACTATTTGTACTGGAAACAGAGGTGGAGAGGTGTCTAAATAAAGTGAATGAGACATTAGGAACAGTAGGTGAGGCAGAATCCTTGGGCAAAGACAGCATCTGCAGTACTGAGTAAGTTAAATTAGGCCCCAGCCAGATGTTACATTGGTCTGTCCAGCTGTGTCATAATGACAGGAATCCTGTCTTTACATGGATGAAGTGATCTTGAAACACTTCTGTATTGGGTTAGGTGCTGCTCTTGTGAGCCAGGTCTTTCAGAATTGATTACAGGAACGTTATTTAGCTGGTTGTAATAAAGATGGGTACTGACTTTATGAGCTATATAAAGAGTAATTTCTATTCTGAGATTTTTCAGTCTTTTTTTTATGGTATAGTTGTCTTTTTCATACTACTATTAGTAACTTCA
>VZRE01012744.1:0-14758 GCA_013396775.1 Cephalopterus ornatus | reverse complement strand
TGGGACAGCCTGCTCCTGTGCCTTCAACAACTTGATGAGACTTTGTAAGTTCAATCTATAGTTTCTTGCTAAGGAAGGTGGTGCTAAATAACGATTAGGAGAACGTTAGCCAGAAACTGTGAAACACAACTCTGGTTCCTGGCTTCATCACTGATCTGCAATCTGATCAAATAACTTCATTTCTCCATTGCACTCATATTTTATTTAGTTGGAAAAAAAAAAGTTTTGGTACCGTTGATTGTTGCTTTTGATGCACTCAGAAAGCAGGAATAAGAATTTGGGGACATATCAGCTGATGCTTTCAAGAACATGACGGCTTGTAAGGAAAATAAAATGACACTTTTGTGATTAGAAAGTTTTAGAGAATCCATTCCCTGACTAGTTATTCTTATAGGAGAGGATGAATTTTTCCTCAGCCTCCAGGATGTTATGTAAGCAGATATAACTACTGTAAGCTGGGTTTTATCACTAGTGGCACAAAGTATACAAAAAAAAAAATATAGAAGTATTTGACATTGCAGACCCAAATCCTCCTATAAGTACCAAAAAGTTAGTGTTAAACTATTAGTTTAATAAAGGGACTAACAGAACTTGCTATGAATAAACCAATAATGTCACAGAAAAAGTAACATTACAGGAAGGTGAACAAAAAGACAACACAAAATTTGGATACCTCAGAAGAACTTCAGTTTAAAAATTTGTGTGATTCTTTCCCCGACCAAAATTTCTCAGTTATGTCTGCATACACTCCATTTACTGTGCTGTGTTATATGCCCCTGCTTCCCTCTCCCTGAGGTGGTGCCTACTGAGAACAAAATGAGTGTCACGGTAGACTTTAAAGGCCAGGTCTCTACAATATGGTTTTGACATACTTTGACTCATGCAGGGAATTTTTGGTAAAAATTATAGAAATTAACACAGTTCAGCTTTCTGTGAGCCTGAAACCATCTTTCTCAGACTGATCAAGCCAGGTCCCAACTAACTATATGATCTATGGACTGAGGACAAAGCAATATTAACAATTGTTTATTTGCTTCGAAAATACGGCGTGCACAAACCTAAATTCCAATAAGTGGAATTTAGGATATTAGGATTTAGGAATTTAGGATATTAAGTGCTCGCCTGCGGTCCTAATGGTTTAATTTTTCATAACCTGCCAATTATTGTTCCCATACAGACAGAAAAAAAGTAGTTTAGACCTCATGTTTAAGTACTGTCAGCATCTAAAAATTATTTGGTTATCTCTCATGAAAATCTCTGTTTTGTAGTCTTCTTGAATCTCATTCTAAAGGAGCAGGATTTTTCCTGTGTTAGTCGTCAGACACCTCACTGCCTAACTGGAGATCATGGATCCCATGATAAGAGTAAAGGGCTGAAAAATAATTGGCTATTGCAATGCTCGGCTTTGAAGTCCCTAAATCCAATTTTGTATTCACAATTAAGAACTGCACTGAACTTGTTTACCCACAGCAGGAATTATTCTTTTTAAAGACTTATTTATTCATTTTTTAATGATTTTAAACAGATTTGAAGAGGCTTAGCTTTTGTTAGTAAATACTTACATGTCAGTCATTTGAACCAGCCTGAACAGTTCAGACCTAAAGCTGATGTATCCCACAATGTAGAGTACATATGGATTTATATTTATAGACCTGATTTCTCATCTTATTTTGCTTTTAGCAACTTACATTAAAGTACAAGAGCATAAAATACCATTAAATAATAAGGGCATGAGTGTAAAAGGCAATACAAATCAGTGATGAACAGAGAATCAAGCAGATATTTGTTACAATCATTCTCAGTTTTACACATCATGATATTTTGTTCGGTATATTCATAACTGTTAATATATAGAAAATAATTTTTTAAAGAAAGTTTCCCAAAAGATTACCATCTTTAATTCTTGAAACCATAGTGAAAGTGTCAATTTACAGTGAGGTTCAGTGTTGTTCTGGGTATCCCAGGATACATTTCCTTAAATCCTTGATTTTTTAGGGGGTTTTATGGCAACAAGGATGAAATAAAACACCTGCTGAACAAGCAAGTGTATTTGTTCTTTTAATGATGAGGTGATAGTTCTGAATCTTCCTCTTTTCCTTTTCATAAAGCATTTAAATGATGCTGTATATATTTATTCCACTGTCGTTAAGAAAAAAAAAAAGAAACAGAAAATGAAGAAATCTTGCTACATAAAAGAAGGAAACAAAATATAATCTTTTATTTTGAATTTGTTTGCCAGTAGCTTATAAAATCTCTGGGTTATGTGAAGCTTTTAATCCATCACCCAGAGCTGAAGCTTCTCATTGAAAACACATTTTATTGAATTGCATTTAAATTATTTAGCCATTTTTATAGGCATAAGGTGATCAAATACATAATGTATTTTGATGCTCCCCAAAATGTCCCTGATGTGTGCTGGCTTTTGCTAATTAAATTCAGACCATTCGTAGAAGAGGAGGAAAAAACCCAAGCGCTTAATGTGCTTTTTCAATGTTTCATTTTTTGTTTCTATTTCTCTCTCTTTCTTTCTTTCTTTCTTGCTTTCTTGCTTTCTTTCTTCTTTCTTCACAGGAAAAATAAAGGTCAGCTGTTAATTAGTGGTTTTCTGAAAGTATCCATTAATATTACATAAATTACTGCCTCAAAATCCAATTAGAATCCTGGGCCATATTGAAACTAAATAGATCATTTAATTTTCAGGGCATAATATGAAATGAGGTCTAGGAAAGAAATCAATACTGGTTCAGTAAGGAAATATCAAGAGGGGCTGTGGGCGGGGGGGGCTGGTGGTGTGTAAACTCACATAACATAGTAATCTCAGCTCTATGAGGACTTGGATGTATGAGATGAATGTATATTTAAATGTGTAGCAAAGCTGACTTTAAAACAATAGGAAAATATCTATCTCTTCAGCTACCTGTGCTTTTTATTCTGTGAGTATTTGATTTCCTTCTGATCTCTTCCCCCTTACAACCTTGTTTTTATTTCCTTTGTGGTAGCATCCTATTCCAATTTGAGAAAAAGGATCATTAGAAACTTTTGATTAAAGGAGGACATGACCATAAAATCAAACTTTTGAAGTAGAAAGCTATGGATAGGAAATAAAAAAATACGGCTTTTTGTTGTTGTTGTTGGTTGGTTGGTTTTTATGGTTGATTATTGTACAGATTGTATAATCTGACCATGAACAAACAAATGAAGCAGTATATAGACCTCATTTCTATTTAGTAAGGACTATGTTTCAGTGCTCTTGAATAATGCCAATATTTGAGTTTCTTAGTATTTGTGAAGAGATGGAATTGAGTTGGGTGGTTTAATGGCTCTTAAGCATTGTAGAACATTTGGAGAGCCAGTGCTTTTAGCAGTTTCTTTTAGCAAAAGTGCCCCTCTCAGTACATAATGAACAATAATTGATCAATATGACATAAAAATGTGTTTTTGTTATTAGCTTTTCCTGTGCATAAAAGGAGTGCAAGTACCTCTACAAAGACCATTAGGCAAATGGACTAGAAGTAGCAACTGTTAGAATGAATGGGCAACTCCAGAGCTTGCAGAAGCCAAGTTTCTAGGCAAATAAATTTGGTAGATGGAATTACAGCCACTTATCCAACAAAAAGGACCTGGAAAACAATGGTTCAGAACATTCAGCAAAAATTAGTGCATTAGCAGGTCAAGCAGCTAGTGAGAGATGAGAACAAGGTTGGAAAAGGAGGTATTAAGCAACAAGAGAGAAGGAAGCTCAAGAATTCTGCAAATAGAAATTTCTGCTATATCTGATAGGATATCTTCACCTTCACGTGAAGGATGTCTCTTCAGACTCATCTGAACAAACAGAAGATTAGTTTAGAATGCAGCTTTGCATGGCTGCTAGGCCCCAACACTAAATAACTCTAACCTAAAGGCATTAATTATGGAATCCAAACACTAGTAGAAGGGGAGAAGACTTGTCAGGATAAAATATTAAAATTCATGGGTCTTAACCATTCAGAAAGACTGATTTAACAAAAGAAAATAAACACTGGCAATCTGTCAAAAAATGCTGCTTTCCATATGTTCCTTACTAAGTTATGATGGAAAAGAAAAATGATCAGGTATAAAAAGAAAATAATGGAAAGAGATTTTAGAAAGAAATTTCTGTTTTGGTGAGTTATGTATGATGCAGTGGTTTGGATGCTGCTCTTGCAGAAGCTTTGGTGTGGATGAGAAGGATAATCTGTGAAGTTCTGTTAAGTCTAGTCTATCTTAAAAGTTGTCAAGTTGTCAGAGTAATCAGCTAGATTACTCAGGAATCAAAGAACCAACACAAAAGTGGAGTGTTAATAACAAAGAACCTAGAAATTCTTATCCATTAAGCACAAAGCCAAAACAGAAGGAACATAGTGTTATTAATTTGATTGCTGTCTTCTGCCTTCTCAATCTGCATAGGGATGGGAAGAGAAGAAACATTTCAATGGACATAGGTTGGAACATTGGGACTTCTTGCTGGGAATCAGGAAAAAAGTTTCATGCTGAATATGATAATAATGCAAAAGAAAGGCAAATATTCTCAGTACATAATTCCCTTCTGCATTTGGGACAAGCAGCAAAATGTACTCATAGCAGAGTGTATCATCCTTTCAGCTACGAGAAATGATTCTAGCATATTAAACCACTGCTACGGAATTTGATATATTTCATTAACATATCTGATATACCAACGAACTTTAAAAGAACTGTCTGAGACCATCTTTGATAGTCAATTTTCACAAAATTTTGGAATGCTGAACATAATTCAGAGGACGGGGTAGAAAATTACTGATGTTTTCAAGAGGAAACAGGAAACCTGAATAACACTATGTATTTAGAAAAGATTCACTCTTACTTATTTTATGTTAAGTAGATTCCATCTAACTAATGTGACATTTTCATTTGAGAGGAGCATATGTTAAATTAATAAATACAACAGTGCTGGTACAATGCTCTTAGATGTCCGTGAGGCATTTGATTTGAGGCTATACAATATTTGATTAAGTGATTAAAACAGTTAGAATCAATGCAATAAATAGGTTTAAAAGAATGAACAGATGCATTTTGTTGTAAATAGTTTTCTTTGCAGTCAGATGCTATGCCATTTGTAAAGTTTATCATGAATGACAGAGCTGAAGCCTCAAGACATGAATTAGAGAAAATTTGAGTAGCTCAGAGAAGCTCAAGGGTGATCTTATCTATGTGAATACCTACCTGACGGGAGGGTGTAAAGGAGACAGAGCCTGACTCCTGCCAGTGGTACCCAGTGACAGGACAGGGCACAAAGTGAAAAAAACCCTAAACTTTATGTTGATCAAGCACTGGAACAGATTCCCCAGGTTTACAGCGAAGGTGTGGAGTCTTCATTGCAGGAAATATTAAAAATCCAGCTGGACAATGTCCTAAGCAACCTATTCTATTTGACAAGGCTTTGAGCAGTGTGGTTGGCCTAGGTGACCTCCAGACATGCTTTAAAACCTCAGGTATACTGTGATTCTGAAAAGTCTTAATCAATTCTGATGATAAGACACAGCTAAGTCAGTACTATAGAACTTGTTCAGCAAGGCAAAAATAAATTGGCATAATATACAGTCAAAAAAGTCTCAAAAAAATGAGGGTCATGGTGTCTAACCAATGAAAATAAATCTTCAGTACCATTGTAGGGACCACTAGTAAAACGAACCATTATAAAACCTGGCCCAGATAAAGAGGAAGATCTTGAGAAGGAGGACAAAGCTTAGATGATCTTCACATTTAACACAGCATAGTGATAAGACCTCGAAGAATGAGAGAGCCGTACCACATTAATGGTTTTCCTCTACAGATGGGGTCTTTGTTCTGGATTACGTTGTGCCTCATTCTTTTATTCTGCAGCCTTGCAGGACGGCATATGGCCCCACGTGTTTTGTACCAGACATAGTCTATTGAATCTTTACAGTAACAATTAAGTTTCCATCTTAGCTGATTCACAGATTATTGTATCAGAACTATTAAACTGGTGAGTTGTTTTTCTTCCACCACAGTTTAGCTAATTTTTTTTGTTGTTGTTTAAAACAAACACTTGTCTCTGTGGTGCAGCATATACCAATATAGAACAGAATTACAATGTACTTCCAGCCAAAATCAGTTTATTGTCTATTTCAGTAGTTTTCTTATGGTAGCAATTATTCTCTGTAAGCCTGCAAGCAAGCAGCAGAAATCTGAAACCATCAAAGAGTTTTTATCTGCAGCAATTTAAAAAATGGCAGGTAGCTGATAGTTTAAACTTTAGTTCTCCGCAGTAGAGCAGTGTGAGAACTGGAGAATGCCATCTGCCTTCAACAGATAGTTTTAAATGCTTAGGAATCAGTCTTGTGTTGCCATCGCTCATATGTGCCTGTAATAAAAAACTGATGGGTGAACTCCATGGCTTCGAGGGTCATGGCTGGGCTGGAGAAGTACATTCCCAGATCCACCAGGTGGGCCTTTTGAATTGAACTCACAACATCTCTCTACTAAACCAGAGGAAAATGCATTGGAAGTATCTTGAATAGTGTCCTTATTCAATGAAATATAGTGTTTCTAATATATCCTTATAGTAATATCAGATTTCGTATATATGTGTAGATGGATATAATCTCAGCAGAGTGATTAATGCAGTCAAAAAAACCCAAACAAGCCTAAAGCCCAAAAGCATCTTCTAAATTTTCAGAACAGTTTTTGAGATTTGATAATCCATAACATCATGGCAATTCTGGGGGGTTAACATGAAGCATTCTAGTTTACTACTATTATATTTCCATCAGTGATTACTGAGTCCCTTTGTTTAATGCCCTCGCCTTGGCAATTAAATCCCACACAGCTCCTTGTTCACTGTCCCTGCCCTCAGTGGGATGGGGGTAAGAACTGAATGAGTAGAAGTGAGAAAATTCATGGTTTGAGATAAAAGCTGTTAAACTTATTGCTATGTAATTATTGATATTTGGAACTTGCTGGTTTTGAGCAAACCTTATTTGGTTGTGGTTAAGGAACTGTTCTGCACAAAAATTGTCAATTGTGCCCAAAATTTGTGCAGCTCACTAAGAACTATGAAAAAACCCAAAGAACTCCGGAATGATTTAAGAAAATTAGGTGAAAGAAAGAACTAATGGCACTTTTTTGATAAAAAGGAAATGCTGCAGAATAGAAGGAGCAAACTGATTTACTGCTATACTCTGCTGGGGTATAAAGATAAGAGCAGGGAAAAATCCTGCCTATTTGAGTGAATGGCTCAACAGAAAAAAGCATATTGAGAAAGATCTCAGCTGCAGAGGTCATACGAGAACAGGAAAGAAAATCTTACCTGGAATAAAGTGTCTCGTTTCGGTTGTCTGGTGAAACAAAAACATGATATTTCAGAAAGAAAATTTCTTTAGACTAAAGGAATATGTATCATAGAATCACAGAATGGTTTGGGCTGAAAGGGACCTTAGAGATCATCTTTTTTCAACTCTTCTGCTATGGGCTGGGACACCTTCCACTAGACCAGGTTGCACCAAGTCCCTTCCAACCTGGCCTTGAACACTTCCAGGGATGGGCCAGCCACAGGTCCTCTGGACAACCTGTGTCAGGGTCTCACCACTCTCACTCAGTAAAGGATTCCCTCCTAATATCTCATCTAAGTCTCTCCTCTTTAGTTTAAAACCATTCTTCTCTGTCGTATCTGCCCATGTAAATGGTTACGCTCCCTTTTTTTATAAGTTCCCTTCCAATGTGGAAAGGCTGCAACAAGGACTCCTCAGAGCCTTCCTTTCTCCAGGCTGAACACCCCCAGCTCTCTTGGCCTATCTTCATAGGAGAGGTGCTCCAGCCACCAGAGCATCTCTGTGAACCTGTAAACAGATTTTATCTCCAAAATAACTGCAGTATGTGTATTTATAAATGAATGATGTATTGAAATGAGTAAAGTGCTCTTATTTTGATTTCTTGGAATGGAAACATACGGATATATTCATCAAAATTCAGAGGCAACTCATTTAAAACAGATTAAAAAATATGGAATTCATTTCCACCAGATACAATTTGGTGCAAATATTTTCATAGGGATAATATCAATATCTGCCATTGTATTAAAGAACACCATATAGAAGTTATCCTGATTTTGAACAAAATCCAAACTCTGTATTATTGAAACAAACAAATCTGTCCCCATAGGGACAAAGTTTTAACATTTCCAAGAAAATGAAAAGTTTATTTCTTAAACCTAAATTTATTTCAAAGGCAGAAGCAACACAACACCTAAGGTCATATTCACCACAAATTTTATGTATATGAATGCAGGGAGAGAGAAACCCAAAAGCAAAATATATTAAAAAAAAAAAATTAAAAAAAATACTACCAGAAATATTCTACTGAACTTTCAGTTCCTCAGTTTGTGATGGGAAAAAAGAGAGATTGAACTTTTTCATATGGTTCCTATTATTTTCAGTTTCAGACATGTTAGAAATAAAGCTACAGACATTTCCTCCTGTCAAGCTCTCTTTTCAGGAGCAGATGACAGCAGAAAGTCAGGAAGAAGCAACCAGCTAAAAAAACCCCCACATGACAACTTTTTTAAACTTTCTCAGATAGCATAAAATCTTGAGTTCTCTTCAGTATTTGGAAGATGTTTTTAACCCTATTGTTGTTTTCTGCTGTTATCCCTGTAATCTGAAAAAAAAAGTGGTTTTACGACCCTCTCCAAAAATATCTGAAACCTGTCTCATTTTATGATTCACCCAAAACTCCCCTCATTACAATTCCACTTCTTTTCTTTATACAATACCTTTTGTCATACGCTGGAGGGTGATGGCTTAAAAGTTGTGCCTAAGGGTTGAATTACTTAAACTCCCTTGAGCCACAGGTTCAAATTCTGACTAGGTTGATTCAATTCTGCCTCCTTTCAAGGGAAAGTAATTGAATTCCATGCAGGTCATTCTGTGAGAGCCTTTCAGGGAAGAGCAAAATTGCAACTAATATCCAGCGTGCTTTCTGGAAACATTAAAGCTTTCTATCAGAAGGAAGTTTTTTCCATCATCTTTCACTAGTATTTCATCTTCTGCCATTTCAGTGCTGCACCTTCATCAATGCTGTGAGCTTGGCAGTCACACTCTACCAGGGGTTGCATAGATATGGTGGGGTTATACAAGACCAGACAACACACTGCCTTCAATTCCAGCCCTGATTTGCCTGTCTGATTTGTTAAAATATTACTGACACTCACTATTTCTTAAAATTTTAATGTGACTTTTCTTTCAAAGCTCCAAAAGATGAGATAAAAGTCAATCATTGAAAATCTCACCTTTAAGTATAAGGAAACTAAGAGGATTTTTTTCCTTTCCCGCTTGCAAAAGAAAGATCTTGGACAACTCATGCACTAACATCTCAGGGTATCAGCAGCTGAATGGTAAATAAGGACAGCCTCAAATCTATCACTTTAAAATTCTGTGATTTTCAGCTGTCTTTCATGGTTTGTAAATGCTTTGGGCTGGCAGTTCTGTGGAGTGATGACAAGGATTGCAATCAGCAGCAGAAGGTAGCCCAGGTTGTAAAAGGTGTTGGCAACACGTAGGAAGAATGGCATCACAGAGCCAGGCAGCTTAGGAAGCAAAGTCGGTTCTTAAATTTGACTGACATTTCCATATCTGGACTCTCTTTCCAAGTGGTAACAATGTTACCAGTTTTCAAAAGTTCAGGCAGGAATTTTCCATGGTAGCAATGTCAGGTGGATATTGTATGGAAAATACCACGATAAGTGGTCGTGCAATTTCTGAAAACAAGCCTAGGTGAAAAAAATCCCAAAGTTTTACTCACTTGTGAAGAATACTCACATGTAAGTATTTTTTTGAGAACATCCTGACCTCTTCCTGTTAGAAAGATTTGAAATTTTACAAATTATCTCATAGTCTGTGTGAAAATTCACCTAATTTTGCTTGATTTATCAAAACATTGTTTTCAGAAATTCATGTCTTGATCGTCCCATTAATTGATAATTGATGTGTAAAATACATAAAATATATAGTTACAGAATTAGTATTTTCAGTACTACAGTTACTTCTTCCCCTGAAACCACTAAATACTCTATCTTGGGATAACAAAGCTGAAGAAAATTTCCCTGGAGTCACAACCTCCAGTGACCTGAACTGACCTTTTTGGTATGGTGCTGAGAAAAGAAGATATAGCCTAAGGCAAATTCACAAGGGTGAAGTTCAGGGATTGGGTTAAAAAAGGGTAAATATAAAGGATAACTAAAAAAAAAAAACAACCACGCTTTGTGTGTGGCATATATCATTTGTGACAGACAATTTTTACCTCTCTGTAGAAAAGGTGGGAGGCCCCCATTCTGTTTTCATACATTCTGCAGCCTAATTGAGAGTTGCACTTCCTAAGAGTGCAAATAAAATGCTGCTTCTGGTACCTGAGGTCAAACTCCCCACCACCATCTTCCTGAAGACCCTATGCTTTCCTCCAGTTACATCAGGTTTACTGTACACATTAGAATAAATTCTTTCTTGCTCACAAGGAAAGATTACACCCTCACCAGGTGAATACCATTTTCCTTAATGCCTCCTGAAGCTAACTTCTGGTCTCCTCTTCTAGTACATATCTCAGTCTTGAGTTATGAAGAGTGAGTCCAAGTGAGTGGGGAGGAGGATGGTATCACATACAGCCTTCCTGTGCCTTCTGGGCCTGCTTTGTAGCCTACTAAGTGTGTTCATGTCCTCCTGGTTCATAGGACCTGGTCCTTCCTCCAACGAAACACTGCCAGAGGCATAGAGGGCAAACATTGGGCTATGACAGTAGATTACTTCCTAGAAAAGACATATTATTTCATGCTCCTGGTTAGTAAATCTGCAGTTGTTGATAGAGTCTGTTTGCGCATGCCTACATGTGTTTGTGTCAGTTGTAACAACATTTTAGGTAGATGAAATGACTTCCACCCACAGGCCAACATTTTTAGAAGTTATTTCTGTTCTGCTGTGAGAATTGTACCCATATATGACTGGTTTTGGTACTTTTTCAAATGTTTTAAACCCAATAGATGTCCTTTTTTTTTTTTTTTGTGAGCTTAAGAAATGGAGAAAATAAGCAGACTGTTTAATATGATCTGATTCTATTTTAAAATGCAATTAGATTGGGGGGAAAAAGTCCAGAACAAACATTTAATGGGTTTGAAGATAATGCTCAGTAGCTTTTTTTTCTCTAGATAACTGTTTTTTCTCCCATGCAAACAACCAGTAGAATTCCACAGTTCTCAATTCAGAAGTGTGTGGCTGTGGTCCAGTCATGAGGTGTGTACATCCCTGCACTCTGCCAGCTATCCAAAACCACAAGGACCAAAAACTAAAGACCAGGGAGTGTTTCAGTTTCAAGACATGATGCCTTAAAGTCAAAATTCAGGCAGATTTTCAAGGCAGGAGGCAAAAAGTCTTGTATGGCTGCTACACTAACATCTCTCATCAGTTTATAATTCACCTTACCTCTTTGGAGGCTATGTGAAGCACAATATAACACTCTAAGTCACCCTCCCTGGAACCGAGGAAATGTTTGAATTGAGCAGCTGGCTTAGAGCTAATGTTCAAAACTGATTAGTGATTTTTCAGTTAGTTGTCTTATTAATGATATCCAGTCAAAAATTAACCTATTGTGATCTTAAATTTTGAACTATGGAGAATGCAGAAAGTATACTGAATCAATAAGGAGGGAACTCTTAGGGGAGGGAAAGAAGAATGTGCAAGATATTGGGCTACATCAGAAGGCTGAAAGCTTCCTAGGCTTGGAATTTCAAGTGGCTTTTGGGTAATTCTTTTCTCTCTGTGCTTGATTCTCAATTAGAAGCCAAAAATAACAACCATGCTACAGTTATCCTGTCTCTGGCTTCATGTGTACTTACAGTACAGGAACTGTGGGATGGAAGATCAGGAAACAATTTGAAGACTTTGAAGGTTTAAGTTGTAGTGCTGTTTCTGTCAACTTAGATGTCATTTTACCTTGTGTATACATATTTGCATTTTTTTTCTATTTTTCTTTCTTTTTTTTTTTTTTTAACTTGTGCTTCCTGGTTTTGTGGACCCAAATGGCCATCACTGGAAGGGAAAGGCACTGGTGTTCCAAAGTTAGGAATTTCATAGAGCCCTATATACACGGGTTTGTTTATATTTTCCATAGTGCCATCTAGGTAGTGGAGAAAGGAATGTGAATAAAACATTTTTTACCTTTACAGTTAGCTGCTATAATATCCCTCCAGCACTATAAATATAAAGACAAAGGATAATGCTTTTTTCCCAGTATCCTAATGAGAACTGAGAATGCCTACAGTCCCTTGGTTAGTTGTTTTAGCCAGCAGCTATTGCAATATGCCTGTAAGGAGAAGCTCAGACAGAGCAGAAACTCGAAGAGGGAAAGATATATCGAAAATATCTCATCATAATCCAATTTTCAAGGAAACAATTTAAAGATAACTAGCTTGTCAGTGATTGGGGTTGTATTGCTTTTAACTGCAGCCACCTGTTTCTGAAAGAGGAAGAATGGTTTCTTGGCTGAACTTGGCTAAAATAATATCTAGCTGAAGTTGCGTATCTTGGCTCTCTTCCTGCAACTGCTACAGGCTTCCTGCAGGACCTCGTAGCAATTCTTACACTTCCTGGGAATTGTTTTCTTTTTCTCTGTCCACTTACATGCCTGTCATTCATTAATGAGAAGCTCTTCAATATAGGACAAGCAGAAGATGCAGTTTTTGATAAGATAGCAAAGTCATGGCAAACATGGTGCACCCACAAGGGCACCAGAATCCATAGAAACCGCAATAGGGTTTTTTACTGACAAAAAAACCTGACTCTAACTTTCTAGAATGGAGATGATCCTGGGTCACTGAGGTAGTTCTGTGACAGCAAACTGAGGCATAGACACACTAAAACACATTTGTACTCTTTAGAGAACATTTTATACTTATTAATACTTCTGAAATGTGACACATCTAATAGAGAGAAACCATCAAACCAATAACTCAGTTCCTGTCTCTGGCATTCTAGAGCAGGTCACTTAATTTCTCTGAGCTCTTTTTTTTCTTCTCTACCTTTTCTTACTGAAAAAGTTGTCTGGCCTTTCATATTTTGTTTAATGTTGAAATCCTCTCTGGTTTGGTAGATCTGTCAATATGAAGATGTTGTACTGCATTACAGCTGCAGAGATGTTAGGTTCCTCTATCCTTGACAATATTTAAAAAATCCTTGGGGGTTTCATAGGGGATGGGAGGGATGATGGAAGGAATCCTGTTTTTATGCACTTATTTATTCATTCTTTCATTCACTCACAGATATTATTAACTAGTTTCAGTGTATACCCTGGAGTTCCAACACATGTTCTTAACAGACGTTTTATTATCTGATCTTTTATTATATTCATCCAAATTGCCACAACACTTGGCCCCCTTTTATCTCCTTCTACCCCAAACTAAATAAAAAGAAAATAAACTCTTCATAATCATACGCAGTGTGGTGTTTCTCTGACTCAAAAATCCCTCCCTTCAAGGGCAATTATAACCAGCTCTTATCTTTGCAAAATCTACTGCGTGAGCTTAGTGACTTAAGATGTGATTTCTGAAGGCTCAGACTTGGATTTTCAGGAAAACAGGGGTTGCTTTTTCTGAACAGTTATCTCTTGCATGGCTTTCTGGAGCCAAAAAGAGCTAAAACAGGTTCTTTTAAAAATTGTTGGTTTAAAGTTGTTTAAATATTTTTGAGGGAACAGTTACTCGGTCTGATTCTGATCTTATTCTGATAGGCTCCATATTTTCTTTCACATAATTAATACATCCTTCAGGAGCAGAACCCTGTGATTCAGCATGGTGTGGGTTACAAAAGAAGTTTTTCCCCTTGATCTTGCTGTTTCTGATTCAAATCTCCTCTTTACCATCAGCTTTATGTTGATGTTGTGGGATATTTGAGCGTGGATAGCACTGGAACAGGACAGTATGACAACAGAAATATTTTTAGGCGATTCAAGTTCTCCTAGAATCTTACTGGTCTCATAGCAGCATCTACTTTTATATTGAACTACCTTAATTTATTTGCCTAACTTTGAAAATGTTTGTTTAAGTGATTTTTCTGTATTGATTTAGCAAGTTAATAGCAGAGAAGACAGACAGTCCTTTGCTTCATTCATCAAAGTGTCATTCCCACTTCCTGTCCAAGGCTGTCATTGGAAAAAGTAAAGTTATTCATACAAGCAACATTTATATTTCTCAAACTAAATTTTCATATTAGTGTGCATTGGATATTACTTATTATATTGCTTACAGAAATCTTGAAACAATCCCAAACCTAGGTACTACCAGCCACAAGGCATTCATATCAATATCAAGCTTAACCTATTAAAGTTTGGAATCATCTCTGAGATTACTTTCAGTTGCTTATAGCTCTTTTTGAAATATTTGTAAATGTATTCCATAAAAAGTATTTCCCATTTTACATTATATTTATTATTTTTATAAATTTACAATCACATGCAAATTTTAATTTTAACCAAGAGACAAATATTGGCTCTGAGTTGTCAAATATGAAATAGAAGAATAAGAGTATTAAAAAAGAAAAAAAAATGAGAATATTATGAAATTTTAAAATTTTATATGTTTGGAAATGTGTTAATAAAATTTATAATAACATAAGATTATATATTAAAATTATAAATACAAATATATTAAAATATATTTTATATATTTATTATATGTTATATATTATTTATTAAAATATATTTA
>VZRE01012742.1:0-19083 GCA_013396775.1 Cephalopterus ornatus | reverse complement strand
CCACTGCTAAACTGTAAATCCTCTAAGATAAGTAACCACAATAAATGAGGAAACATCCATACGGAGTCTTTTGTCATCTTTAGCCTGAAGCAGTCACCAGTCTTAGGAAAACATTTCAGGAAATTATAAAATCAGCTGAAAACTGAATTTCCAACAGTTAAAATTAGAAACCTTTGGCTATTACTTTCCTATGCAGGGAAGTCAATTACATAATGGCTTTACACAACAAATTACATACAACCCATCAAAATACAACCTCAGAATGAACGTGAAAGGATAAAAGTTAAAAACATTCTCTATTTACCTACAGATACTGCAATTCCTACGTAAACCAATGTAGTGATTAAGATGGCCAACAGCGTTCCTTTAGGTATGGCTGACTGAGGATCCTGAAAGAAAAATGTCAGTGGACAGTGATGACAGAGATAAATGCACATGCCAATGGTCGTGAACACTGTTTGCTAATCCTCTACTCACCGCAAGGTCCCCCGAGATATTTGCACCAGCAAGTATGCCAGTTGCAGCAGGGAAGAAAATAGCAAATACAGAAAAGAAAGTTTCCTCCTCTCGGAAATCTGGTCCAAAATTCTCCATAAATATTTCAGCTGTAGGGAAAGATTTAAGTCTATCACTATTTATATTGAAGTTACAGTGTTAAACCATTCCAGTCATTATTAGACCCATGAAAAAGATGAAAGTCACAGCTCTATGACCTTCCTAAAATTAAGTGCAGAACAGCTGAGCCCTTATTTATCATTTCAACTCAAAGTAAAATTAACAGAGTAAACTTAAATAGCTTTTATAATCAGAAAAAGTACTTACAGTATCATACACTTTTAAAAAATTTAATATATTCAATATTGAGCAGTCAGGATCAAGTTTTGACCCAACAGCTTTAAAGGAAAAAACTACAGAACTTGGAAAGAATCAGGAAACAAAAAATCTCTGTAGTTAAATAGGACCATAACCTATATTAGATGTTTAACCTAATTTTAACAGCCTATTTCTTTTTTGTAAAAAAGGTATTGTTTGCAATACTGTCAACTGTTCCAGCATACCTTTATATCCGAAGAAGCCTTTGGGCTTCTTGCTATCCAAAGGAATAAATGTTCCTATGACGAAGTCTCCAATAGCAAGTATGAGGATCACCAGCAGGACTATCTGTGCCTGAAACATAATGACTGCAGTCATACAGAAGAACTTGTTCTCTTCACAGTATCAAGTGTTGTGCTCTAAAATGTAAATGTTTGCTTGATTCCAAATTCAGCTTAGTCTTATCAGCGTGTTTTCCACAAATAAATAAGAAAACCTGTAGAGAACTGGCACAAATATTTTCAATGAACAGATAATTTCAGGAATAATTTCCAAGTTTAATATCTAATCAAAAGTTTATTATTACCAAATTCCTCGAAGTAATACTTCTAAATATAGAATGCTTAAATGAACTCTTTTCTCTATATATAGGCCTTCCAGAACAAATGCATTTGAGTAGATTTAAGAAATTCACAAGCAAATAGCCAAAGGCAACACAAATGCTACTATTGCCTTATAAATTGTGATCATAATACTTTGCCTTATACTTCAGTATGTGATATTTACTAAAAATTTTATTATATCTGGAATCAAATAGCTTTGGTTTCCTACTTTATGCGATGAACTAGGTTATTTCGCTACAGTCTCATGTTGTCAACACTTATTTATGGAATTGCAGACTATAACAATTAGTTGTTAATTTCTAGTTTTCTTTAGACCTTTTTGATTACAACCTAGATTTTAGTCACTCTTCCACAGAACCCTACAAACAGAAAAAAAAGTACTTTAAACTATCCAACACCTCAAAAGTGTGAATCAAGATAAATACAGGCATCTATCTTTAAAGGTTTTACATTTAAATAAGCAACCACACTGCTCTGTTATCTTCTGAGTTGTTTGATTCCTTAGAAAGGCATATGCCAGTGGCTTAGAGAAAGCTATTAATAGACTTTTTTCATGCCTAGGATCAGAAATTAATGTGTAATAGCACTGCAGCATTGCTCATTGCTACAAGTCAAAGTTTTTCACACAGCCTCCCAAGAAAACAAGGTAGAACAGTGATAAACGTCCTGGAGCAGATTTAAAAGTCCACCTGAAGAAACCAGTTTGTGCATCCTATCTAAATCTTTGCAAAGCCTCAGGAATAGGGAAGGTGGTGTGAGGATTCAGCTGGGCGCTTACAGAAGTCTTCGGTAAGACCAGAGAATTTATATGTGAAGTTACCACAGAACAACTGTCACAAGTTACCAGATTTTTACAGTCACAAACCTAGGCTTCTCCATTAAGCTGTTTGCTGAGTACTTTCCTTAAATTCAGAAGACTGAAAGAATGGGCTTCTAACACAATACACTCCTTCAACACAAGGAGTTGAGCAATAAGAGAACACAAACTCTGAAAAGCCATTTTTCAAAGCAGACTTGCTTGGAATCCCACTCTCTCTTAGCTTTTAGAGCTATTTTAAAGGCATTATTATAGATTTCCCCTGTTCTACTTTCCAAGGCACTTTCTAAGATGTGGTTAAGGCATAGGAGAACATCACAGAGACCGTAATCAAGAGGAAAACATTAGTGTTTTGCTATGCTGAGTTGTATGTTAGCCCACATGAAATGCTCATTTGACAGGTTCAGTAGCTTATCACTGCTCCCACCTGCCCTCTTCCATGAGGCTGAAACCAAGACAAGCTTTGACTTCTGCACTGAGCACTGGATTTTGGAAAGCTACCCATTCCCTAATAAGGATGGTACTGCAGTGATACCACAATTCAGGCTTGATACAAAAACACTAAACAGGGGTATTTCCATGCAAGCAATTGTTATATAATTGGTCATGATACACAGCAAAAGCAAAATATTTCCTGTGACTTGAAGTAGCAGTGACAAGTGAGTTAATAACAACTAATTTATTCAAAGTTAAAACAACAGTTCAGAATAAGGAGGTCAGTATTGTTTGAAACTGGGTGTATAAAGACATCATCACAAATTCAAGGTTACAGACAGGGAAGGACTACTTGAGAAATATAAATAGTTTTTACAGAAGTTCAGTTTAAAAGTACATGCCAAAGTCAATTTCTGTAAGTTTCTTTTCTCCCTGTAGTAGATCTTCACTTACTTCTTCTATGACCCCTATTTCTAGGGCTAGAAGGAACCATGAGAATAAACTCTCTCTCATTTGGTTATGAGTATCATCATCCTCTTGATGCAGGAACCTAAGAAACTTTTAACACTTCATGAAAAAGTTCCTTCAGTGTAGAAAATAGGAGTTACAGTCACACAGGTACCAGCTGGGAAGGGAGACCCTGTGAGAGGCTCTTTCTTCTCAATTATTTTTGAGCACACTATAGACGGATATTCAGAAAAAGCCTACCAGGTGCAGGAAACAAGAGCAAGCTACACTGCCTAATAACGCAAAGAAGAAAAAAATAAGGCAGCCTCTGTATTAAGATACTCTAAGATCTCTTAAGTGTTTGTTTCCACACACAGCTAACCAACCAAGAGTTGACCTAAGACACTGCAGTCACAGCAAGATGAGGGAAGTAGGTTTACCCTCCTACACATTCATGACCGAAAACATTCAAAACCCCTCTCACTGCAGGGCCTAGTGAATGCATCACTGTCTGACTGTTTCCAAGTAAGAACCAAACCAGGAGAGAACGGAAGAAAAAGGAAGAACACTGGTTTTAAGTCAGCAGAAACTACATAGCTTTAGACTGGCTTCCTGTACTTTTCATCCACAGAACTCACCTCAAGTCAGTAGTAAGGGAAAATTCCCATGCTGAAGTACTTACTTTCTCTTCTTGTGCTGCAGTTGCCCAGAAGAGGGAAATACCATTAATCTACTTGGCAGTGTTATTAAGAGTAGGTCATGCTGGATTTTAGGTTCTCATAGATGGTTAAACTTCCAATGAAGGGAAGTGGTCTAAGATCTGAATTGCTGACCAGATCCGCACATGCCAGTGCCAGACCACGAGCTATTACATAAAAAGCAACTGACTGACTTCTAACATACACACATGCAGTATAAGTCAAAGAGCTGAGGTACAAAAATGGAACCAGAATTATGAAGCAAGAATAAAAGAAAAGACAGGGTTCCTTACTTTTGCTTCCCATTCCATTCCTGCAATGGAAATACCCAGCAGTATAACCACTGTAATAGCACCTATGATTCTGATATCATTCATTTCATCGATCATCAACGTTCCATTTTCCTAATGAAAGAAACAAAAAAAAATACACAGTCACATACTTCATCAGGCAATTATCTCCTCTACTACAGAACAGCATTTTATTTACTGTAGTTTATTAGTAGCTAACCTCTATACTACAAATTTACTAATTTTAAATTCCCTTTAAGGATACAAGTAATCAGTTTTTTACCTTGTGTTTAAATCAATGTATTTTCTAAATGGAAATGATTGGGGTTGTGGGGTTCCTTCAGACTGGGGAGAAGCAAGCTGCAGAGAGATCAATATTTAAAGTGGACTTATAAGAAAGATGGGGACAGAATTTTGGACAGGGCTTGTAGTGAGTGATAGAACAAGGAGGAATGGTTTAAGAAGGCAGATTTAGGCTAGATACAAGGAAGAAACATTTCATAGCAAGAGTGGTCAAACATTAGGATGGGTTGTCCAGGGAGGCTGTAGATGCCTCACCCCTGAAAGTGCCCAAGGTCAGGTTGGATAGGGGTTGGAGAAACCTGGTCTAATGGAATGTGTCCATGGCAGGGGGTGTAACTGGATGAACTTTACGGTCCCTCCCAACCTAAAGGATTCTGGGATTAGATCACAGCTCAAACTTGTATAAAGTGTAATCAATACAACCATTATCATTCATATACCTTGAGTAGCTCCACAACTGTCTCTGCAAAGCCAACAACATACATTGCTACTGCTACAGCATTAGCAAATGCAAAAATCAGACCTATGGCACCACCAAACTCCGGCCCCAGACTTCGTGAAATTAAGTAATATGCTCCCCCTGAAAAAAAGAAAAACAAAAGACAAAAAAACCCACCTCATGACAGAGACGAAGAACATACAGTCATCAGCAACTTAATGTTTACATGAACCAGAATCTACTTATTCTTGCACTTTCCCTGATGTATTAGAAAATAACTCTAAACTCAGCATTTTATGGACAGACATGCTGAAGTGTCAGGAATATATGTGAACCATAATTCATACACCATATCGTGTTATTCAGCTATGTAACCAGTTCTCTGGGTAAAAAAACAAGTTGTAAAACAAGCAGCAGTATTACTGGGCTTTTTGCTTCAAACTGCTGAAAGCCCTTGTGTACAGATCTGCTATTAATCATTTTCTTTAATTATAGATCAAGAAACTGGCAAAGCCAACTGTAATAAACTCACTAAAGCCCCAAACCTCCAAGACCTGTTTCTTAAAGTTCTGTTGTGTTAAAGGAGTTTTCTGCCTTCCAGTGGGACTCTCAAGAGCCTATTCTTTCCATTTTTGAGCTTGACAGATACAACATCTCAAACACCACATGACAAATGGAAATCTGAGCATTTCTAACATTACTGAAGCGCACAGTTTAGAAAATGTAGCAAAGGTATATTCCTCAAATTTAGGGCTAAGCTTTCTAGAAGCAACAAAGTCCTCCAGCTCCAGTTTGAAGTAATTGAGTGAGGAAATAATTAATTTCACTGCATTACACTTCTTGTGCAAATCATATATATGTAGCCAGCTTGGCCATACTTCGTATGCCTTAAGTAACATTTAAAAAAAAAAAATCTTACTGCAAGATTAAAAGATTAAAAAAAAATCTTACTGTAAGATTTTTATAGAAACAATTGTGATTTTATTCTACAGTTCTTCCTATTAAGCACTTCAAATTTTCCAATGATGTACAGTATTTCAAGAGTGACTAAAAAAAGGCTCCCATAGGAATGGGAAAATCTGATATGCATAATACAACCAAAAACGTAGAATGGGCATTTAGAAAGTAAGCTTGACATAATGCTAACACTCATAGCTGCTCTTCTCCATTATGTCTGCTTACTTTGTGATACTGAGACTTTTTATTCTTAACCTTAATGAAGACACTTTTTTAAGTCTCTATTTTAATTTCACCACATTTTCTACTAGTAGTAGTCTTGTATGTCTAGAAGCAGTTTGATCATGTCAGACAAACCATGTACAAAAATCTTTACAGGAATTGCTGACAACAGCACATAAACCACGAAACAGAATGAAAACCATCAACCTCAGGGAAGCTGGAGGTAACAAAGAGTTTGAAGCATTACTTTTGTTAAGGTTTATTTCAGGACATGAACACATATAAGCATATGTGAACAGTGCAGATGCAGAAGAATATTAAGACCCTATTATTCCTGCATATGTATCCCTAAAAATGTTTGTATTCTAGAAGTTCAGAATAATGTTTCTTTCACAGTGGACAAGAAGCCGCTAGTCAGATCAAATTAGCAGGCTAACTATTGACTTTTTATTAGCATGACTGTTTATTTACATGACTCCTTGGTCAATAAATAAACACTATTTATATGACTGTTAGTCAAATACAGAACACAAAGAAGACTCTGCTTCTCAGCAACCTTAAGGTGTGCACTTCAGGGTGAGGAAAACTTTAAAAACTTCATGGAAGTTGGGTTACCTCCTCTTACAAACCCATTTGTGGCTATTGCTGAAGTAGAGAGTCCTGTAATAGTTGTCACAACAGTGGCCATTCCAATCACCAAGACAGACAGACCTTTTGGAAAAAGTGGGGGAAAACAGTGTAAGCCCAGTGGTATTAAAGAATACAGACTTTCAACTTAACTCCATTTAAATACGTAGTCTTGCAAAAACAACACAAATTTACTATGCATGATTCCACACATTCAAGCAAAAGGCTTCTCCTCTTCCCTTTTGTATAGAGAAATTTCCAGAATACAAATAAAACTAGGTAAATGTTCTCTTAAATCAACAAGGTAAGAGCTGCATCCTCAAGCTTCAAGAAAACATAATCCTTTTGCAGATCAGAGATTTTTGTGCAGTCCAATACTAAAGCAAGTCTTTGAAAAAAACTGCTTATATACTACACAGTCTATACTCAGATTTCTATAACCAGAGATCAAAAGTTTATCTCTACAGTTCACTGAAGACTTAAAAATGCCCATTTTAAATTTCATGCCTTATACCTAAATGAAAAAGCCTAAGTAAGTGCTTCAAGTTTTGATAAGGGTAAATTACCATAAAAAAATGGGCAATATCAAGGTCATTTTCTGCTCCTGTTTGAAGTGTAAGCTCAGAATCAACACCACTTTTAGATCACATTAAAAAGTCACAGAAATAAAATAACAGCATTAGTATACATACCTATCCCAGCTTGTCCCACAATCCATGATAGTCTGATGAAGAGCATCACCCCCCAAATATTTAACATGCATCGTACCTAATACAAAACAGAAATTTACAATGGTTAGGTTTTACATCTATAGTCATTTTCACTAGGTCTTCATTTCCATTTTTAACATTCTTGACATAATTTTGCTGTCTTTCCTCACCACTTTTTAAATTATTTCACAAGAATAGACTGTTATTAGACAAGTTAATGTTTGATTAAAAAAAAAGGAACCTAAATAAAATTTAAAAGTTACTACCTTGAACACAGATAAAGTTAAGGTTACTTCAGTGTCTGACACCTGCAGTATGTCTTGACCAAACAATAAAAATAATTTAGACCCCAACTTTCAGGATCCAAAATGCATACTACAGAACACATAACTAAAAATTAGACAGAGGTCTACTATGGCTGTGAGGTCTACAATCTCAGTTCAGATCTCCCACAAATCTCTCTCAAAAAGAAATGCACTAAAGGAATATTTATTATTTATTATTTTTGAAGTGAAAAACAACCGCTACAACATCTCACTCCTAAAACTTTTGCGTCTTGCAACACAACTGCACAGTATCTCAATGGAGGGTTGCATGTTTTTTTAATCCTTGCATTTAAAACTCTTTGTTCTCAATTTGCACTGTGTAGAATTTAGACAGGAAAATGAAAACAAATCTTGGGTCTCTCTCTTACCTAAACAATAGGATATCAGTCCTGCAAAGAGAAGGGAGACAAGAACCTCTCCGAACTACAAAAGTTTTCAAGTCTTTCGCAAAATGCAGATCACTTGAGCTGAAAATATTCATCCAGGCAGCTTATGCTTATTAGGAAATACTAACTATAACTTCCAAACCATTAAAAAAGAGATCATCCATCTAGAAAATTTTAAATTGACTTTGGAAGAAAACAGTCAGCAACATTTACCCTGTAACTCTTTAATATCAGAACACTGCTTACATGACTAGTCCTATACAGAATTTGGGTTTCACAGCTACACAGACACTCTCCTTCTCCCAAGGCAGGGAATGTGGCTACTTCAAGACTTGTAAGAAAGTTGCTAACACACAGCAGAAATTTGCTGAACTAAAGTTAGGTATTCTGAATGCTTGAGTTCAGCATGTTTTAAGTAATTGCCTTGTTTGCAGCCAGCACTATAAATTCTTAGAGCTGTGGAGAATACATATTACCCATGGTTTCTCTATGCCAAAATACTAAAAATATATTAATATGTACTTTTAATTTAAAAAACCCATGCAACCTGTAATTTTCACTACTCCAAATCAGTTTTTTTTCACTATTACTACATTGTATTTAGTGCCAAGACTTCTGCAGCTTAGAAGATGACTTTCTGTAACATGCTCAACAAAATTTAAACATTTAACCCTGGCCAAGTTTTGTTATATACAGATAGGTATTCTCCTCAAAACATTATTTTTTGTTTCATGCAGTCCCAATTCAAAGTGGACACACATTAAGTGTATTCTCTCCATTTACATTTGTCACTTAAAATTCATACATACTTTTTTTCACTACATATGAATACTTAATATGATCTTTTTCCTTCTTGGAAATTATGCAACTTAAAAACTCTAAAACACGTGCTAGGAAACCATAACCCCCTAAAAAATTGAAGTCCTGGAGTACTTACCTCCTTAAAATTCAGTAAAGTTGGAGCAACCCTTCCTAAAATCATGGCATTTTTCACATCTCTCATACATATAATTTTTTGTTTATACTGCACTATCACAACACCTCTCAAAAAAGGTAATTATTAGAAAGATTATATCTCCAAGAAACTTAACTACAATACGTCAGACTTACCAATACACCTTTTATCCACCCAAATTTGACCACCCCTTTGCTATCAGGTGTGTAAGTGGCAGCTGCTTCCCCGGCTGGGGTGCCTTCCTCACCATTTGCGTAGCCATCTTCAAAGGGCTCCTTGGAAAACAAAAGAAAAGTTTATATATAATGTGATTGAACGAACAGAGTGCGCATGTGATACTTACGTTGTAAAAAACCCCCCAACTACCTGTATAAACAGAAAAATTAAAGAATGACGCGGCTGAATTTTTGAGCTGTTCCTTTATGTTCTTTGCACGAAGAACATCTTGGATTTCAAAGAATGTAGCAAACTTACAAGAGCATAGAAGCCACTGTAGTAAATACTTTCAAGACCTAGTTCTACATTCCCTAAAAAAACAAACACTGGCTCTCTTAGAAAAATGGCTAGAAGACTTCAAATGCAGTGACTTCTACACCACAGGAGGTTTTACTTCTTAATCTGGAAGCATTTACTATTCTACCACAAGTTACTGGTGTCAGCTGTAGTGTTTCCTGTAGTTCAGACTTACCTGTCATTTGATCAATTTTTCAGGAAATAAATTACTCATTTCTCTGTAAACTATTCTACTACTCATTGTAAGGTGACTCTGCTGGGAAGACAAGTGGGAGATTGGCTTTTCAGGGAAAAGGAGGGAAGAGAAATCTCTTCCAGCTTTTCCCTGTTTAAATGAGAAGGATGATGGACGCAGAAAACATCAGTGCCATGCATCAGTGCCAAACTCAGTGCTTTTCTTTACAATTCAACTCCCAACCTCACAATGTAGAAATCTTAACTGTCTGATATATATTAAAAATTACATCTATATACACTTCCTTAAGAGGTAATTTTGTTTTGCCAAGCCAAGCGAACACCTGAGCATTTAAACTCAAATACTTTCTACATTTCCTGTAGGAAATCTGCAAGAAACGCTCTTAGCAAAGTATGTTAGTTATCCAAGGCAACAAGTATTAAGAATGGATACACTAGAAAGATTCTCAATACCATTCAACAAACCAGCTCAAGCAGTGTATTATGAAGCAGCCTGCAATCCAGAGGGCTTAGAAAACATTTAAACTATTAGAGGTTCAATACCAATGAGGTAAAGGGCAGAACCCACATTTGCTAAATAAGACACAAAATAGAGTGGACACAAACAATGCTTTCAAGAAGTATGTGCTGTGCTGAAGGGAAAGACTAAGAATTAGCGTGAGGTATTTAATAAGTTATTTCTACACTCCTGATACATTAATACCAAATATACTCTCAGCACAGAATGAAAATATTTCTAAACCTGTCAATTATGAAGGGTGCCACCTATCTCCCCTCATAATCAGCAGTAAACACACAAAATGGATCTAAAAAAAAAATCAGATTATGTCAACCTTATCCACTGACAGAATCATGTCAGTGTTTCACTCACTGACTGATATGAAATTCTCATAAAGCCATAGGTACCTGCAACACACTTGGAGATTCTGTAATGCATAAGCTTTCCAGTACTAGGCAGAATCATGATCAGTTTCCAGATTACTACCTTTAACAGTGAGTTTTCTTAAAGAGTACATTTTATCGACTCCAGAAAGGATTTTAAAAAAATAGACATATTTGTGTTTTATATATACTCATTCTTGCATGTGTATGTGTATATATATTGTATTACATATATTAAACAGATGACACAAAGAAAAATAATCAGGAGTTACACAGTTTGCTGAACTGCAGCTCTTCTGGGCAAAAGAGAACTAACTAACGGCTGTAATTCTCGGGAGATCTGCACTGCCTTTGACCAGATGAATCAATTGATCTGCTGATTATTTGCATTCAGGCACTCAAGACGAATCAAGTAGTGGTACGTGATCCATTTAGAGTGGTAAGAAGAACAGTGAGAATCAAAAAAAACACCATGCTGCTACATTTCAGACATGCTGACCTTCCTAAACCAGAACTAAGGAAACATAAAGCCCCCTAACTCAGGCTCCTGACAGTGAGAAGGATGAGAAGACCTAGTGCCCTGCTACAGTGGCCTAGAAATGCAGGAGTAAACCATAAAAATCCTTCCCGTAGTCATGTCTCCCTCAGATTCTGCTGTTTCCTGGAGTACTCACCAGAATTTTCTCCCCACTTTCAGAAGTGGGGAGGAAACAAAGATGCATTAGAACAAGGGAAAGATTATAAAACATGTTCAGAACTACAACAAAACTGCCAATGAGGCATGTTACTTCTTCATATAAAACACATTCTTATTTCTCACAGAAAACCATCACATTATACCTGCAACAAACTCAATTCTACACTGTAACATTTGTGTTATCTATGTAATTTTTAAGCGCTGGCCACGAAAACTGACAACACTAGGCAACATCTTCTATTACAAAAACAAACATCAGGTCTCTAATGGAAATAACAAAACTGTTCTTTGAGGACTGGTCAGGGAGGATCAAGAAAGGGTAGAAGGAATTTGCATCTTCATGTCCTAAAACACTGTTTTAGGACTAAAGTGGTTAATGTCTTTTTTTTAAACAAGTTTTGAGTTTGTTTACTGCATGTTTAGGTTCTACAAGAAGGTGGAGAGTATCTTAGTATCTAATGTAAGAAAGAATCATATACTTGAGCATGTGAATGTAGCTTGCCACGTGTTGGTAGAATCTGCACACATCAAACAAGGTGACCTCCAGAGGTCACTTCCAACCTCAACCATCATGTCACAGCTACATGTTTTACTGTAGTGCTCAAAAAAGCCCCACAGTGCAGCCTGTTGTACTCTGGGAAGGAGATAATGGCTCACAACTGGTATTTTGAGTTATCAGTTACCAGATCAGCCCCAGGATACCCACACTGTGAATACAAGGAAGTTTTGTTCTGTATGTCTCGTCTCTCCACACTATGCAATATTTCTTAGGAAAATATTTTGAAGCACAAGCAAAATGTAACAACTGAAAGGTTACTCCCAGTTATAAGTGCTAGTGGGTGCCCAATAAAGCGCCACTGAGAATACATATTACAGAGTGTGGGCACAAAAGAATTCCACTACATAAGGCTCAAAGTTCAGCCCTCTAACCCAAGATTAAGAAAGCACCACTGTGGTTTCAGCTGTAAATCAAGCAGCATAGTATTTTTCATGCTTGTGCTCATGAGGATACAATGCTTCTACTCAAGTCACATACTGAATGGAAAAAACTGCACCAGAACTATTTTAGAACAGCAATGCATGTACGATAAGATCTTCATAAACAGTGAAAAACACTAACACACTGTGGATTTGGAGGGGGTGTAACAAAAGGGGAATAAAAAAAGAGGTTTTAGCATTTCAAATCAGAAATGCTCTTATTAACACAACTTTTATATCAAAATAATCAGTCCAAAAATACTCAGTTATGGTGTTCATTTGCACTGTTAAAGTATGATATATTTATATGTTGACAATTCTATCATACACTGAGAGGACTTCAGACAGGAAATAGTTAATTTCTGCTCCTACGCAGAACTCTGCATTGCTGTTTCACAGTATCTGAAAAATACAAATAATCTACTATTTCACCTCCAGTACTGGATCATAACAGTAAGTTATTTGTGCCAATTGTGAATAGCCTCATAGATTAGAAATGACAAAACACTTGGTAGCCAGAAGTGATCTGAGATTTTTTACACCCAGCCTGGACTACAGCAGTGCATGGGAAAGTTTCTAATCAATAAAAATTGCTATTTAGTTTTACTTAAGAGGTCTTGTTAGTGGTGTATGTCATGCAGCATGTTTGTAATGAACCTATCTAAATCCCATCCTAATGGCAACATACTTTGGCTATGCTGAACTGTATGAGGTACTACCAGAATAAACAGACATGAAATCTTCTGCTCGTTTTCTTTTCAAAAATCACAACTCAGAAGCCCCAAATAAAGGACAGGACAACAAGCAAGTTTGTGTGTAAGATTATGGGTTGGTACTTCAGGCAGACTGCTGCCTTTGTGGGCTGCCTGATTTGGTATGTCCCTAGTAGTCATTAATTTCTTTAGCTAACCCATCCCATTACGATTAGTCCTGTGTGGAAAGAGGACGCCAAAGAAGTACCTGAGACTAGAGCATTTAAATGCTTTTTCCATCTCTCAAGTGTGACCAGTTACAGGGTAACCACACGCCATATAGTAGAGAGTTCTCCTCTTATAAATTCCTTAGAAAGGCTTCAAAACAGTAGCTTTTTCTCTCTTAGTAGGATACAGTACTGAGGCTGGTTCCAATAGTTTATGCTAGCATAATGTTAAAGAAAATTAACAGCCTTATATTTTCAAGCTCCAATTCCTGCAAGGAAATATAAAAATGGCATTCCAGCACATTTAATCAAGATTCAAAACGGCTTTGCACCTATGTATTCTGACACTCAGCACAGTGCTCTTATCACTTAATGCACTTGCTGACAAGAAAAAAAAAAATAAGAGAAGCCACCTAAGTAACATCTTTACCCAAGAGGTACTGACAGAACAGTTCTGTGCAGCAACTGGTCTCTCTCCTGCCAGTTGCAGACAAAGCCTCAAGAGCAGGAGATATGAGGTCAGAGATGTTTGCAGGAACCTTTCCTCACAAGGGCGACTTCCATACATCTTCTGCAGCCTTTCACCGCAGCCTCCAGCATTACTGACAAGCTGTTTGCCACACCTTACCATGACAATTTCTTATTTTCATCTCCCAAAGGTTAAATTTTGTAGGCAGTGCCATTTTAAAATATTCCTTACTGTGGAAGGAAGCAAGCAGTAAAATGTATTGATCCAGATGTAGCATGCCAGCTGTCTGAAGAGAGGAAGAATTCCTACTTGTAGAGATTTTACTGTCAGATATCCCAACTCTATAGCTGCACACTGTTAAGACTATGGCTGCTCAAGTACAAAAACCCGACAGAATATTTTCAGAATTAACACAGCTCAAAACATATAAAGAAAAAGAGCTTTTTTGGGTTTTTTTTGCTTCTTTCATTCAAACACACTTTATCCAGTGGATAAAATAAAAATGACAGATTAAATAAAGTTATCAAAGTACAGCAGAATTACTAGACATTTTGCCTCAGATTATACTAACACCATGATTTTTAAACAATACCTACTATCTTTTCTTGGAAGAGCAAACCTTCTACTTTCCCTGCTGGAATGAACTTCTGGATTCTAATTCTCACCACCTATGACATTTCTAATTATCTGAATAAAGTATTTTAGAAATGCTAGAGGTATTGCACACATAGAGTAACTGCTCAGAATAATCCTGCTGCAAAGTTGCTTACCTCTGATTTAACAGTTACAACTTTTGCAAATAGTTTGTACTGGTACAAGTGCGATACTGGGTGATATGGTGTGATACTGTGCAATAAAATGTGATAAACAACAATAAACTAGGCATTAAATGCTGTCTGAAGAACACAAAACTGTATCAAACATATCTGTTCTTTAAACATTACTTTTGCAGCATGCTAATGCTTACAGTCATGAAATAACCAGTTTTTGCCTAAGGGTCAGTTTGATAATCTGTTTTTATGTTTTAATGCTTTTATTTAACCAGTTGTGAAAGAAATCAAGAACACTGAGCTTCCTTTCCAAAACACCTAAATCTATCAAATGGTTTTAAGCAGACTGTTGTCCAGGGACACCAGACAATCCTGTCATTAACCCTTTAACCCATTAACTTTATCAATTAAAGCCTGGAATCTTGGTCAGGCAACAAAATTCAGAAGTATTTCAGTACTGAAATATACAAGAGGAAAAATAAGTTCTCACCAGTCTTTAACTTGACCTTGTGACACTGACTACTGTTTACAACCAGTTTTTCAAATAACCACTGTTCATTTTAACCTTTGCTTACAGACTAACAAAAAAACTAAAAAATCACAATGAGTTTTTAACACTAAATTTGAAAAACACCTCTGCCAGGTCTGACAGTTTTCAAGTGGGTTTTTTTTTGTGTGTGTGTGTGTAAGAAAAATAAGCCCCACATAAGCTCTAAAAAGGAAGAAGTATCATAGGTAATGACATTCAAAATATCTTACTCTACGTAGCACTCTCTTAAAGAACAGTCTGACTGGACAGTCTCTTTTGTAAACTAATAACACTTGCAATACTGTTGTTGGCAAAGAGCTATTTTTTCTCTATACCTAAGTCTCCCCTCCACAAAAACCCCCAAACTATACTGTACCAATATCCAAACCTGACTGAAACAGTTACTTCTTGAGAAAGGCATTTGCTATTTGGACCTATCAAACAACGCAGAATAATCTTAACAAAGAATAATCTTTATTAGAACTAGGGACCAGAAACTGACACAACTGAAATTCAGTGCCTATGAAAGCAAAGTAATAAGGGGTAAAAAAAAGTATGCAGTCTACATCTCACACTACCCTTAAAAGAACTTTATCCTAAATACTTTTAGAAAACTATCACCTTTCTACATAGTAGCAGTTGAAAAGCCTATAAAACCAGAAAAATAATCCTCTAATGAGTAAATCAAAGGGGAAAAAACTACAATACACACCTGTAGTACACACAAACTTCAAATACTGCATGCAGTTCTAGTCATTCCTCACCATTCCTATTCTGCTGGAATAAGGATGGTGGCAGGGTTATCATAAAGTTCGGAAACAAAGAACAAGTGAACAACTCTCAACTAATGATTTGTTACAGCCCTCATTCTGATGAAAGTGCAATGAACATGTAAATTCTAAAACTGAAAGCAGGTTATGACTTTCTGCGCCTTAATTACACCATTTACATCTTATCAACAGATGTAACAGTCTGAACCTTTGGTGCTTCAAACAGCATTATTTCTCACTTAAAAATTGCTACTCATCAAGCCAGTATCTTTCACAGACACCCAGAAGAGTTTACACATTTCTGATAATTAGTTAGTTAAAAATAATTTTAAGTTAACAAAATAGATTCAGGTGTTCAGGTTTTTCAGGAGTTAGATGGGAAGCTGGACTGGTTAGTACTGCTACCAGCGGGGAAAAATCCATTCAGGTAGCACACGCAAAGGAAAACACGGTACAGGACATATTCAGACCTCAGTCCGCCTAAGCACCTTTTCTGCATCTTCTTGAAAAAACAAACTCAAAAAACTATCAGGGAACATTGCTAATCATCACTTGTTGACAGCAGTTCAGAAATTTCAGCAGTCATATTTGGTACTTTACTGCTTGGTTACAGAACAGGAGAGAATTACAAATTCTATTAGTAAATTTGTCATAATTCCCCCTCCAGCATCTTTACAGTCATAACCCAAAAAAAGCCTACTAACCCATTAAATGGCATCCAGAATTTACCTAGAACAACACAACATAAATTGCCCAGATACAACATAGTCAGTTCTTAAAACTCATGATTCCTTGGAACAAAACATGAACAGCTGCAACCATTGGTTACTCACTTCAATCAAAGGAAATTCTTCGCTGGTTTGCAGCCAGGAGACCAAAATTTCAGTGCTTTGGCTTTATTACCTTCTCTACAATTACACATTTAAAATATAGCAGCAAACGCCTTTGGCATCCAATTCCAGAGATTTTAGAATAGATTGCATCAAACACAGAACATTAATGTTAAGCTGAAATTAAAGAGTGTTGTACTTTGATTATAGCAGAGCAATTTTAAACAGAAGAAATTTATAGTTGCAATTAACATGTCAACTGAAAAATTAGCTACATGTCTCTGCCATCAGCTTGTGTTTCTCTGCCTTGCACTCAACAGTGCTTTTAAAAGAAAAACATTAAACAATACTTTTTGTGTGTATGCATATACATATATATGTATATGCATACTTATTTAAAAAGCCATTGACTTCAACTCTTTTAAGGGGAAAATCATACACCCAATCCTCCCCACTCTCACAGTAGTATGATGCATTAACCAGTCTAGCAAGACTGTTAATCAAGAAATTCACTTAGGAAATTGATCTCAGCCTGGGAGTAAAATCCTTGTTCTTTCTAGGTGGTATGCTTACAAAGATATATAGGAGCTTTGTTTGTGAAGATTAGCACCACTTTAACGTCAAACACACACACAGTTTTCTTGACAAATCTCTAAGCTTATTACACAAAGGCTATAGGCTTTTCTCTTTAAGGAAATGATTACCATCCTTCTGTCCTAAAATGAGATGCATGCAAAATGCAACCTGGTAGACTTCTCCTTGAAGAAAAAAGTCTGGAATCAATTAAAAAGTGAAGTAACATCAAAACTGTCCACACTTAAGAGTACTTTAGTCGGTGAAAATAGACAGAAGCTGGCCCCTGAGTGATCCGTATGATCTTGATTGTCATGGCAGTGTCCAACAGCCCCCAACCTGTCACGTCACTCAATTAAACCAGGCATAAGAACATTGTGCAATACTCCAAGGGTGAGCTCATCCCTTCATCTATCTACTTTCTCAACTGGAATTTTGAGTTTTCAGCCTTTTCTAAGCAAGAAGATTCTATGCTTTCCTAAGTATCGCATGGGAATGAAGTTTCTCTTAATGTAGGTTAATAATCAGTGGCTCTGGAAACAGTGACAGCGTCAATACCATTTGATCTGCTTGTCATGACATCTGCACAGGACATTCAGAATCAAATCTCTGCACCTTTCCTGACAGGAAAGGACTAGATAGTATTTCCAAAAGGAAAGTTCCAGAGGGAAGTACTTAAGTTTGAGATTTGAAAGCCCATAGTCAGCATGGTGCAGCCAGACAAATTCCTTTGAAGTAGTTTCTGCATGTGACACAGGAGCAAAGTTTTGTTGAAATTTGCAGGTATGCAAGAGCACTATCCTTCCTATCTGAAATATACGTAATACTTTTGTCCTCCATACCAAAAATATTACAGAAAGAGAGCACTTTGCAAAATAAACTCCCTGTATCTTTACACCTTGATTCAAATATCCCTCCGCAGGCAGAGGATGATATGAAAACTCTGGGCAAGTTGAGCATCAGAATTAGAGATAAGTGAAAAAAGGCCTCTGTTCGGGAGCTTCACAGTGTGGACACCCTATGGAAGACCCAAAATGCTTATGGTCTACACTCCCAGAAATACTGTAGGCAAAGTCAGGCCTTCCGCACAAGAAATAGTCAACATGGTCTGTTACAGTAAAAAAACCCACCACCAAATGAACAAAAACCCCCAAAATGACAACAAAAAACCCACAAAAATTGAAACCAACCAAAAAAAACCCCAAGTCTCCCTCCAAAAATGCCCAAACTTCCTTTGCCAGTCTCTCCACTTCTAGTTAACAGAAAATTGCCCCACTAATCTAAGCCAGAAAGAAGTATGATTTCCTGCACAAGTGTAGGGGCAACCAATCCATTCAGCTTAGGAGGAAGTCTATTTGTAGACTTCATGTAGTCTACTTCACATGTCAAGAATGCACCTTCCCTTCTGCACTAATGTATTTGATCCTTTCCAGAAGAACCATTGTACTCTGAATGACTTACCCGAGTACTTATTCCTTACTGTGCATTGACTGCAATATTCCTTTTCACATCCATTCTCCTGGAATTAAAAAGTCACACTACCAGGAAAAATGAATCCAGGCTCTGAGGATGGAAAGTTTTCATATGAGTATCTGAAACACGTAAGCCTGAAACACCCCAGAATGAAGCAGATGCAGCACTTGATTGCATGAGGGCTGAAGTAAACCCAACTAGCAAGCCTCCTGCAGAGCAGTTTTGCATTCTCAATATGTCCAAGAAAGACAATGTTCTGCAATTAAGCACGAAAGAGAATCCATTTCAATCTTGTCAGGAAGTTGTTTTGAACACACCAGATTTCCAAGTTGTCGTGGTATAACCCCCGCCAACACCAAGCCCCTCGCAGCCCCTCACTCACTTACCAGCGAGATTGGGAAGCAAACGGGAAGAGTAAAAGCTGGAAAACTCATGGG
>VZRE01012740.1:0-30217 GCA_013396775.1 Cephalopterus ornatus | reverse complement strand
TGATGGAAGGCTTCTTCAGGTGCAGGCTGTCATATGTACACATATATTTACGCACATATATATATATACAGACACATACACACATACACATGTCCATAAACACACATATACAGACATTTACATGTACAAACACACATATCACACATACACAGATGCATGCATTACACATGTGTGTGCGGTTGACAGGTGCACATCTGTACATACACACCCACATGCAGGCACATGTACCCTGGGACATACACATAAAAACACATGTAGGAGGCACATATGCAGGGTTGCACATGCCCACAAGCACACACAGGTACTCTTGCATATGTGAATGCACGTGCACGTGTCACACCCATGCACATATATGTGCATGCATGCTGATACACGACAGGAATGTGGGCACGTATGGATGCACACACATACGTACAGACCCTTGCGTGCACACACATACACACACGTGCATAAATGCATGCCAGGCTGCACTTGCAGCCATGGAGGCTGGGGCACAGCCCAGGGGTTGCCAGCACAGCAAGGGGCCATCGCTGCTGTGTACAAGGAAGAGTGGCCGCCACCAACTCTGAGGTCCTCACTGAGCTCCGCCACAGACTCCGACCCAACTGGAGGGCCCCATGGCAGCCTGCCCGGGGTTTATCGGGTTTAATCTGGGCAGGCAGCCAGGGCTGGCCGTCAGGAGGGAGTGCTGGAACGGGAATGGCCAGTGACCTCTGGAGGGGAGCCCACGCTGGAGCCATATGCTGGCCTAAGCATGAGAGGACAGGCAGTGCCAGGCCTGGCCAATCCTGCCCTGTCCAGCCCCTTGGCAGTCAAGCAAGGAGAGGATGGGGAGACCAAGAGCTGGGATGTTTCCTTAACGTGGGAGCAGCCCTGCTGTCCCAGCCTGCAGCGGTGGGCAGAGGTGTAAATTTAGGTCACCAAGCCTGGCAATATTCAAACTCAACACCCTGGGGAGCACCAAGGGCAGAGCTGGCTAACGGGCTGGGAAGGGTTGGGAGTGAGGCTCAGGGACGCAGCCTGAGGGCTGGGCAAGAAACACTGATCCTCTGATCATCCCTGCCTGAGGTCTGGCTCGCTCCTCTGCTCCTGTGAATAGTTTTTCCGTTGTCTCCTGGGTAATTCCTTTCCCTCCCCTACCTACAACCAGGCCTGTTTTTGTGGGATTTTAAAAACACAAGTAAAAGCTGCATTTTGGCAGGTCAATGCTGAAAGCAGGTTGATCAAATAATTTCAAAATTGGCCAACACATCCAACATATGACTTTTTTCTGATACTGAATTTTTACGCTTTAAATATATGGATCTGCAAGCATAGAAGGGGAAAAGGAGTAAGTAGAAAGAAAAAAAGGAAAACTGATCTGAATGTTTTTTAAATTACCTCCTAATAAGGGGAATTAAACAGAGGTGGTTTTATTGTGGCAGAAAGTACTCTTTTTTGTTTTGTTTTTAAAAGTGTAAACTAGAAATATGAGAAGTTCTCAAGTGGTAGAATAAGCTAAAATAAGTTAAAAATTAATAAGTTAAAACCATAAACATAAATTCTCAAAAACATGATACTGAAGCCAAGGTCTGGGCCAGGAAATGAGTTTAAGAACACATGGATATATTACATTTTTAGCACAATTATGGAAGTCCTAATATGTATGTTGCAGGGTAATAGCTGGTAAGACCAGTGGACTTAAACAACATCATTACACATCAGTGCAGAGCCCTAATACTGAGAGGGAACATGGTGGAGAGATGTATAATTGAAATATTAGGACTGAATGAAGTATTCTTGTACTTCAGTGTGATCTGAAAGCAGGGTACATTGTTGTGCTCAGATGGACATTGGTAATCGTCTAAAAATAATTACTGGAATGAGCACAGCCCTTCTGCATCTGGAGGCTCTCTCCCACACAGTAGCAAAACCTGCCAACTTTCATGTATTAAAATTTCAGATTCAGGCCACAGTTTATTGTGCCATGAGCTTTCCTGTGACCTCAGAAATAGTAATATTGAGAAAACTGGATCTAGAAGATGAATTGTCTTGCTGCTTTTCCCTTTCTCTGTTGCAGATCCCACATGTCCAGTCCTAATCTCTTGCTTGACTATGTGGATGCTGTGGGGAAGCATGTCACAGTCTAAATCCAAGTAAACAACATCATCTGGTCTCCTTTTACCTACACAGCCAGTCTTCTCATCGCTGATTAGGCATTATTTGCTTTTGGTATATCCATGCTGGCTGTTTCCAGTCACCTTCTTGCTCCTGCTGAGTCTGGAAATAATATTCCAGAGTTTCGGGTGAAGCTGCTCAACCATATCCTCCATGATTTCCATACCCCAGGGGCCTCTGTCCCTGGGGGGTCTCTCACAAACACCATGATCATTCAGAGGTGGCAGAAGGTGGTCTCACAATGACATTGGCCAGCTCTCAGTGTGCTTTGTTGCTTTCCATCTGATCCCATGAGCTTACGTATGTGCAGTTTATCCAAGTATCCATAGCTTCCTCCTCCTCTTCTGAGAAAAGCATCTTTCTCCCTCAATCTTTGCTACTACCCATAGGAATCTGGGAGCCCCAAGACCACATCATGCCAGTAAGGATGGCGCTGACATATTCTTTTCTTTGTCCTGTGCCACTAGTGCTCTGCCTCATTTAGCAGCAATGCCACAATTTCCTTAATGCTCCTTTTGCTTCTAATGTACCTATAGATCCTCTTATTGTCCTTCACATCCTTCACCTGTTTGAACTCCACTCTAGCTTTAGCCTTCACAATCTTATCCCTGCATGCTCAGATGGTGCTCCTAAACCACTTCCTGGAATATATCCCAGTCAATCGTTGCTGGAAGCTGTCTCCATAACTTTTATCAAGACATTAAATCATCTTGTTTCCTTATAGCGGAAAGAATGAGAACTGCTCAAAATCCTATGCAGGGTAGGGACACCATGGATTTATATGATGATGGTCTTTTTTACCTCTGTCTTTCCAAATAGTAGCTGACACTTGACTGGACTTGGGTTTTTTGGCCCTTGCAGAACATCAAGTGCATTTTTTTCCATGGATTGCAATCTTGAGATCTTGTCCCTGCTTAGTAAATGAGCAGTTCATGGCCCGTCACAGCGCTGAGGTAATATTGTTTAGACATGTCACAGATTTTCCTCTGAACAAACCAATAGAATTGTGAGGAAGAGGCAGATGATGGCAGATGGAGAAGATATGCAGGAGGGATTAAGGTGATGTATTTGCTGGAGTTTATTTATTGCACTGGCTGGATGCAGTGGTATGGGAAGGAGACTTCTCTGAATAGGACACTGGTATGAAAAGACTCAGCCTTTCTTCTGTTTTAAGAATCTGTGAGACAAGTCACATTGTCAGGGGACATGCAATATTCCCATTAAGGAATATATCCAGAACAAATTGCAACATAGCAGCGTTTTACGGATTACCAAACTGCATGATGGATTTCACTTTGATTCTGCTAGGGATAAGTTCCTATTTTGGGGGGAAATACTAAATCACTTTTGGGTTCTATAGCATGTGCTTGCTACTTTATTTTACTTTAAGATAGCTTGACTAGCCACAACTTAACTGTGGCCACTGATGGGCCCAAGTTGCTTCTCTTACAATGGGGATAATTGTACTTTCCTGCCTCATTTAAGTGTGTTGCATATTCTGAAGTGCTTAGATATTAGGGCACAGAAATTCTTTGGCTGCCATGAGTGCTTTCACCTACTTTACACTGGTATAGCCAGCTGCTGGAAAGCAACTGGATCTGCCCGGCAGAGCAGACTCTGAATTTGGAAAAGTCTGATTGGAATTCCCAATGGAAAAGCCACCACTCCTTCCCTACTTCCTTGCTAGTCCCTGCAGCTCCAGGGCCTGGATATGGACTGCAGCTGAGGAGAACAAACTGTTTGACTGTATTTTTCAGTGATCCCCTCAACAGAACTGACTTGGTGAGATGCTCCAATTACATGACTGAAGCAACGAGTGTTAAAAAAGTAAAAATGAACAATTAGAGCTAATAATCTGGTCACTAAGTAAAAGTCCCGCAGAAAACCTAGTCTCAGCATTTTAACATTTAGAAGCAAGCGGGGATTTTTTAACTGCTGAAGGGAACAAATGCAACTTCCTGATACACAAGTGGTATGGAATAGTCAGTGTTTTCCAGCAGGAGGAAAAGGACATTAAAAATAGAATCCCAACCTCATTCACCACTTGCTTTTGCTGCTGGAGAAATGCCATTGTTAACCAAGTCTGCTGCATATTAATTTTGGTAATGTTCATGTTTCACTTCAGAGCTTTGTAGCAAATAATTTCCTCTGGAGAAGTCTTTGTAAACACACACAAAGCACTGTATTTGTCCTGTTCTCAATTAATTCGGAAACCCCAATACAAATGACCTGATAATACTACTCTTTTTTGATGTCAATTTTAAATAATTATGTGAGTGAAAGTTACATAGTGAAGCTCTGTTAGTGTAACCCCTTAGATGATAAAGGTACACTGAAGTGTTCTGAGCCTTTTTGAGCCAAGCCAAATGCTTCACCTTGCTGGTAGCTGAAGCCTTTATGCATCCTTTTGCAGATAAAAAGATAAGGGAGCCAAAAATATCATCAGCATGAATGAAATACTGAAGTTCTGAGTTAGAGCTTTGTTTTGTCAGCTAGGAGATAAAGTAAGTTCTTTTTCTCTGGGCATTTCTGAAGGGCTGTGCTTCGGAGTCCTGAGAAGCATACTTGTTCTCCCTTCTCTCCAGATGAAGAAAGGAATTGGTCACTGGGTTAAGCTGTGATGTGGAGGTTCATGTTGTCTTGAAGTGGCTTCCATTTCTGGTCTGAAGACTTATCTCAACTGAGTGAGGTTGTTTCTGTTCCTCCCTGTGAGCTGAAGGAGGTTTCACGATGCATTTTGCTGAAAAAGAATTGTTGGATAGAGTCTTGTTTCCCGTAGTGCTTTGCCCAGCCCAGTGACCTCTGGAAGGAAATAGGGTGAAAAGAGAAGCAGCTCTTGTGCAGCCCTTCGTCTTCAAGTCTCGTGTACCAGCTTTCTGCTAGCCTTGCACTTACCTCCTCCAGTCTTGTTGAAGGAGCAGAAATTAGATACTTTTGTTCTTTCCTGTGGGGTGGGGAGTTTGTGGTTTGCTGCAGGTCTTTATGATATTTTCTTTGCTCACCTGTGCAGATAAACTGGGAATGCTCTCTTTTTTTGTCCATTGTGCATTCTTTCCAGTTCTGTGCCTTGAGGTTGCCAGCACTGCAGGGATTTTCAACCCTTTTTTCTACCTTCCTGCTCTCTGCTGTCCTGAATCAATGTACTTTCCTATGTTCACAACCTGGCCCTGGTTCCTGATGTGTCTGGTTTCAGAAAGAAGTCTTGAGCAGTTGCTGCATCTTTGAAAGATATTTAGGAGTGATGCTTTTGTTTACTCAGAGATTTCATGGGGACATCTTGGTATAATCTGCAGCATGCAGCACTCCTGAAACTGCCTTACATTACACAGCTATGCAGGTTTGGCTAGCCGATGTTTTGGTTGTAGAAGAGGAGCCTGACTGACAGCTGCTTTTCTGACCACATGCCTATGTTATTTTTCATAGATATATATAGAAGTCTGACTTGCTGAGCAGAGCAAAATGGCTTTGTACAATTAATGTGACATGCTTAATAATGCTTGGAAGGGTGCAGGCATCTGCATTTATCAACCTGCCATAGCCAGAAAAAAAAAATAAATCTGACAAGCAATCCCAGTGCAAACACAGCACGTGTTTTTCTAAAAAAGGGACAGCACAGTGCCCAGTTGTAATGTTGCTTTTGAGATTAAACACTCCGTATTTCCAAGAGAAACTTGTGTCATGCCAGAAACTCACTTTATGCTTGGGTTATCCTGCACAGTGGCAAATTCAATTTAAGACTTTTTTTTCTTCTTTGGTATTTTAGTGTCATAATTACTTTCCTATTTAAACAGCTCATTCCTTGAATACAGAGTATGGCTTGGTTGTTAGCACTGCAGTGGCACCTTGATGAAATCAGATTCAACCAGCTCTTCATATTTTTTCCAGTCAATAAATGATTTTTAAAAGGTCATCATGACATAATTGAAAAGTTGAAGGCTCGGATAATTAGCATCAATATGCAGCTTTCCACACCCAACATTTTAAACAGCTGCTTTACTAATACTTGTTGTCTGGAGAGGTTTCAATTTGAAAAGGAGGGCACTCCCAAGGGGTGTCTGCATGAAAATCAGACCTTATTTAGCTTGAGAAGAAAAAGCATCAGCCACAGCTCCAAAGTCCCTTGTCTCAGGTGTGAGATATTAGAAGTCCATCTCTGCTCCTTTCCTCAGTTACAGCACTCATTTTACTATACATGTTGCTGCTGCAGAGACAGTTGTACCAAATTCAACCTCCTGCAGCTATTAAGACCTACCCTGCAGTATGACCTTACTCAAAAGGTAGAATATACAACTCACAAAGTTTCTTCAACAGTGTATAAACAGCTTGGCTGGCTGCCTCTTGCAGGAAAACAAGAGGAGATTGGGGAGAAGATGGAGGGTTGACACTGCCTCACATGCTTTCTCATAATGAATTGCTTGGTTCCAGTATTAGGGGGAAATTTAATTCCTGTGTTTTGTGTCTTGCTCCCCGACTTATTTTCAGAAAGCATAAAAGGAAGGGGAAGAAGGACAAGGATGTGGGAGGCATTGATCATTGAAGAAGAATGTAGCTGGGGACAAGGAGATGAAAACATTAATTTATCACCAAAGTGGGGGAGAATTGTGTTTAAACCCAGAGGTTAAAAATACTATAGATTGTTTGCCTCCTGAGACAAGCACTATCAACAGTGCTGAGCTCACCACAGAAGCGTAGGATTGAGAGACACCATACAGATAAAGTTTTATGCTTGGAGTCCTGCTAGGGCATGTTGGAATCTGACCTATGTGCCTGAATTGCCTTTCTATGGAAACTACTATATAATCCCTGTCTCAGCCCCATGTGACATTGGCATGTGGCCATGTCACACCTCTTGACCCCAGAACTGAAATGTACTTTGGACTGTAATACCCATATTGCAGAAGAGATCACCAGGCTGTTGTGTGGCCAGAAATGGCAATCAGTGTTTGGTCTGAAAAAGCATTGAGCATCTTTTCGATTCCTGTCAATCCACCACTGCTGAAACACAGATCTACGGTAAGGGATCTTCTTTGCATTTGTGCTTTTGCTTTCCGTTTTCCTTTCTTAATTTTACATTTTGTAATATTAGAACATAATACTTTCTGAGGAAATACAGCTATTTTCACTGAGCAAGTGAAATCCTATGTAGCAGAGGAAAATCCACTTGAAATATGTGGGAATTTTTCCTCAATAAGCACTGAAATTTTTGGCCTTTGGAATGGAAATAAACCTTAGAGTTTTACCAAGGTGCTTCAGAGATCCTTGTTCCCATTGCTTTTCTCTTTCAAATATGACTGGAGCTGTCTGGATGCAGGACTCATTTGAACTAAAAATTAGTATCTTTTAAAACAGGATCTTCATTCTCTGGTCTCTTAGAAAGTCTGCTCACGCATTAAATGGAGTATTGCTTTTGGTGCTGATTTTCTAGCCTGTGGTTTAATCAGTGTAAACTCTGAAATGCTGTTTTTACTTTACTTACATGCAAAAGGCCAAGCTTGTGACTGAATGATTGCGTTGTTCAAGATCTGATAAGCTTCTTTGAACTAGTTCCTTTAGTAACCTACAGTACTCATTTATTGTAGGCACCTGAAAATAAAACCCAGCTACATCGCATTGTTTAGAGTCATTGAAGAGGAAATATAGAGCTCTTTATGCACATGAGAATCAGATTCAAACAGATACAAAAAATGTTAATTGTGGCTTCTTGTCAGATTTTCCTTTGTAAGCCTAAAATTTCCCCGACAGCCTTGCAATCGTGGAAAAAAACATTTTAAAAAAATCACAGAGCAGATGTGATTCTGTGCCCAGGGATTATTCTGTAACCCTGAAAGGTTGAACTGACACTTCTTTTGCAGAGGGAATCCAGGAATGAATGCTTCTATGCTTTTCCACAAGTGACATCTGATTTAAGAAGTACCTCACCTCGTATCCTCACCATTCTAGAGAGCATATTGAAAATGAATACAGTTTCATGCTTGTGAAAATTGATCAAAATTGATATCACTGCAGACTTAAAAGTGTTGTAAAGTTGAATAAGTACTCACAAGGCAAGTAAGACCGTTATTCAATGTAGATTCTATAACAGCAGATATCATGGTGTCATCTGATGGCGTTCAGTTTCTTGTACTTACTGTATGAACAAGACTGCATGTTTGTTATTTAGGACATCTTATCTGTAATGATCATAAAAGAGTTGAAAAGGTACAGTTAATTTTAAATTGGTGTGCTATTGGAGCCAAAGTTCTAAGAATTGCATCTTCGAGACTCAATCATGAACTTCTGTGTTAGAATGGAAGGTTTTCCTTCAAGGCACAATTTACCTTCTTCAGCTTGAAGCAAACACCTGGAAATAGCTGAAGACTTTGTCCCTTGGAATGGGTGGAAATATGGTAAGATGCATTGTGTAGAATGGGAAGTTTATCTTTTATTAACGTACCTGCACTGATTTTACTACGACTGGCATGTTACACCCCAGAAGGAACATCCTTCAGTTTCCATCTTATAATTTTGGTTAATGCCATGCTTACAGACACTGTTGTGCTCTCCACTCTTAAACTAAACAAACTAGCTCCTAGATGTAGCAAGTAACACCCTCCTGCTTTTCTTTTTTCCATTCTCCTGCTACTGAACCTGAAAACAAGATTTACACAAAAAAGTCTTTGCCTTGGGAGTGAATATTGTGGTTTGATTTCTCTGCCAAGGCTGCAAGTTTCTCAAAACCTAGTTATAAGCATGTCGAAACCTCAGCTAAGAGTTATATAGCATAGTAAGTGCTTGCAATATAATTTATGAACTGGAATTAGAGTTGTAGAGTTATTTCTAATCCTATAATGACTGTAATGCTGGAAATAGTATTTTCATACAGTGTGTCATACACTTAATTGCTAATTAAGACGTAGCTTCCTAAAACATTAGCTAGCATGCTTAAATAATGTTTTTTTTGTCTTAAGAATATGATGCCAAATCTGTGAACTGAAAGTAGATGAAAATAATATCAAAGTTAGTGTCAAAAAACTCTGAAGTTTAACGCTAAGTGAAGTTCTGATCCTTTATTTTACTGTAACAATGTGCAAATATGGGTAAGGAAAACATAAGGATCCACAGCTCTATACTTCATGTTGAACTTTCCTTATGTTCTGCTTTTGGCTGGAGTAGAGTTAATTTTCTCCATGGGGGCTAATGAGGGGCTGTGTTTTGGATTTGTTTGTGTTGAATACAGTCATGAAGATATAGAGGTATTTTATTATTGCTGAGCAGTTTTCACACAGAGCTAAGGCCTCTTCTGCTTTCCGTATTGCCACGCTGGCAAGGAAGCTGGGGTTGCATGGCAAGCTGGGAGGAGACACAGCCAGGACAGCTGACCCTAACTGATCAAAGGGATATAAAGTGGGGGGAAGAAGAAGGAATGATGATGTTTGTCTTCCCAAGTCACTGTTACGTTTGATGAGACCCTGCTCTCCTGGAGTTGGCTGAACACCTGCTTGTCTATGGGAAGCAATGAGTTAATTCTTTGTTTTGTTTTGCTTGCATATACAGCTTTTGCTTTTCTGACTTTGTCTCAACCCATGAGTTTCCGATTCTCTCCCTGACTCTGCTGGTGGGGGAGTGAGCTCGTGGCTGTGTGGGGCTTGGCTGTTGGCTGAGGTTAAACCATGACACCTTAGAAGAAGAAAATACCTCTCATGCTGTCCCACAGAGGACACCTTGAGATGTCATTCCAGACGCAGGGGGCATGCGACCATTATCTTCCTTGCACAGACATGTGTTTACGGTGAGTGAGAAGTGGAGAGACCACCTCCCAGACTGACACCCATTGATGATTCCTTTGTACTCATATTTCAGTTGCCACTCTCTTATATTATAAATAAATAAGTATATACCTAGCACAAGAGAAGCTCACTTTCCATGGTGTTTATGCTGCAGACTGCATGGAAGTCATGTGAATGATGGAATATTTGAACTGCAAGGTCTTTCACATTGCATTTACATTAAACAACACCCTAGACAAAGTCTTTCCTGACCTACTCGAGCAAATAATTGTCTTGTGTACAGAGATCATAATTTGTCTCATTTTAAAGTGTCTGTTGCTAGCAGTGGTTGATCTAGAAAGCATTTTGTTTTCTCTAGCTTTTCTGTTTGTATTTATGTGTATGTGCACATTGATGCAGGAAAAAACAAGTCAAACATACGATAAAGATAAAAATTTGAAAAGGTTGTTTTGGAGTGTTAAAACATACCTGTATTGGGCTAACATACACCTACACATAGACAATGTTTATTATCCTGATGATGAATTGGTAGGAAAACAACAGTGGCTTATTTTCAGTTGAAAAAAAAATTACAGGGTTTGAATGAATATACATACTGTTAAAGTAAAATGGGGATAACTGGAATAAATTGCTAATTATTTATACAGATGCATTGGAAATCTAAGTGAGTATTCATGAGGAATGACATTACTGATAAGACCCTTTTATATGATATAGATTCTATGTCAGTGGTTATCACTGTGTAGTCTGCTGTGTTACAATTTCTTTCTTTTACCTTTTGAGGAAGACTTGATGTTTGAAAAGATGTGTGATATTGTTAGCTTTGTGGCTGTGAAAATGTTTTCAGTCGAGGCAGCATAGATAAAAGGGCTGCAGGGAAAGCATCAGAGAGCAATATCTGTGCTCCATGAATGCTGGGAGAAGCTGATTATTGAAACAGAGTTGCTCCCTACAAGTTCATGCCAGATTCTGGTAGATGCAAAGCGTGATGATTGCTGTAGGGCTGTCTGTGAAAAACTAAATTTTATCTTTAAATAAAGCAGTTATAAAGGTACTGTATGCACTGCTATCACAATACTAATTTCTTACCCACTTGGGAAGATAAACTGAGAGGCTTTGGACAGCCTCTGTTGTTACAGAGAAGGTCATATGAGGTGGGTTTTGCAGGTTCAGTTCTTTGTACGGTTCTGTGCAAGAAGAGAGATTGTAATGCGGGGAATCTTTCTGTAGATACAAATTCCCTTTCAAGCATCTTGTTATTTGAGTTCTGAAATCTGACTACTCATATGTGAATTGTTTCTTCAGTAGCGTTCCTTCAGTAACGTTATATTTTCTCCCTGCTCAATAGAAGTCATCTCAGGAGTCCCTCTCTGCTGCTGGAATTTCAGCTTCCACTTATTTTGTAGGAATGTGGTTGAAATCAATATGATGATTAGTTTTATTACTTTGTTTTTTACTTGATGCATCTATAGAACACTCCCAGGTACACTTAATGCAGATATAAAAGGAGTAGCAAAGTTAAGTAGCACATATAAGCAAGTACAAGCTAAAGGACCAAAACACCCTTCAAGCTCTCTGGCCTTCTAAATAACACTCTGGAAATGGTCTAGTTAAAAAACTAATTATCCTCAAAGCATCCTCTGAAGTTGTTTAGACTTGGTCTTTGACAGGGAAAGTGAGTTTGAATGGTATATCCTCTGAGACATGACGTCTCTATCTGGATAACTATGAGGATGGCTCTGAACTGTGGTACCCGCACCCTGACAGCACATTACGGAGTGAGCCAGCATGCATCAGTCCTCCCACACTGCCTGTGGTTTCCACGGGAAGAAAACCTGTAAGAAACTCCAGGAAGAATCCATGGTGGCCTCCGTCAGCCCCCTCATCTGGACATTGAGGGACCCAGACTTTGGGACACAGTGCAGAAGGCACTGCATTTGCCCTGAGGTCTTAGGTAGCATCAGAGTCCCTGAGCTGATGAATTACTCGGCTAAAAATACTCAGCACTGGATTTGGACCAGAGAACTGAATTTGGAAGGCAATGGAATTTATGCAACATCGGAGTTGTGTGGCCCAAGGGGATAAACCTGGATGTGCAGCCACCTGAGATCTGAGTTGCACAGAGTAACAGCACTTGGGGAATTGTAGAAATGTTCACAGCTCCAAGAGGGACTTCTAATTCCTTAGCCAACTGGACAGGCAGAAACATCTCCAGCTACTGCTGCTAGCAATCACATTGCAACAATGTGGGATCCAAGCAGGGGATTTTATATTTGGGGGTCAAATTCTTGAGGGAATGTAAAATTTCCCTCATGTTTTCTGCACTGGGGAGCAGATGAGTCATCCTCACTGCACAGAGTTACACACTGAGCAGGGATGGGTTTTTTCAATATTGACCTAGTAACTTTCTTATTGGTGTTATGCAGAACAGAAGTACACTAGAGCTAACCATTTAGTGCAGCTATTCAAGTAAATGGTGCAAGTAACACCTCATATGTGAAACTTGCAGGAAATCCCAGGGCACCTGGGTGGATGTCTGAGGCACAGGGAGGGGGTGTGACAGAAAAGGAGTTTCCTTCTCAGCTCTCCTGGCTTTTGTTCTTAACGATTTATAATAGATTTTGCCAGGATAAACTGAGTGGCTTTTCCTGACTACATCCTGTAGGTCTATGGTGCCCAAACCGAATGGTCTTTAACATTAGTCTTTAAATCTTTTAATGTAGTGATTAAACATGACAGGGATTAAGTCCCTGTCCAATGGCAGCTCACCTGGGTGCGTTGTTAGATGCAAAGCACAAAGCCAAATGCTCTTAAGCACCGAAGCATACAGCTGTTTCAAAATGTAGCAAGCCCCATCACGTCTTGTGATTAGGAAGCATTTCTTTTTTATTGAAGATAGAGTGGAATAAAATGGTGGTAAAAAGAAAGACTTCCAGAGGAGAAGAAAAAGATTGTGGATAAAGGTTAGAAATGCAAGGGTTTTATCCTAAATGTTTTTAAATTTAGGTATATAGTATACTTTAGATATATTTATGAGGTACCTAGTCTAATGGAAAAAGAACTTGCAATTTCGTAATTTCCTCAAGTATTCAGGCAAGAGACTAAATTACTCATATAAAGCAAATCAAATAGAGTTTGACACACAAACCATTAACTAATAAAAACATTCTTCTAGTTGTCAAGTCACCTAAAAATCTCTCAGAAAATGTCAGAAAGGAAGTATATGTGTGAGCCATAGAACCTTTAATTATGCCAACACATGGTATATTTATTCTTGCAGAATTTTTGCCTGAGTATGTTTTTTCCCCTCATCTTTTTCTATGGTTTTTAAGATTAACATATGATTCATGCTTGATTTTAACCCTGTTCTGGAGACAAAGTCCTTTGTTTCCTCATTGGCCTTTTCCTATGATGCTAAATTACTATGGCAACTGAGTGCTTCCCATGGCTTTATTTTCATAACATCTCAAAAAGATGAATGGGTAACATTACTGTGCTTTACAGATTAACAATAGAAAGTTTGAGGTAAAAAAATGAAGTAATTTTATTCATTTATTGAGGGAAAATGCCATTTTAAGAAAATTAAATTGTTATTGATGTGTTTTGTTTTTAGCTGGAAACCCCTCTGGGAAGTGTAATTGTGTCACTCTGGAAGTGTGATGCTTCTGTTTTTTCCTCCGGAAGAATAAATTCAAAATATTTTTCTTCCACATGTTTGCATTTAAGAGGAACACATTTGGGATTTTTTGCACTGGCTCAAATATTTAATTTGAAATCTTGTGTCTTAAAAAGAAGTGAACTTAGTAAGTGGAGCAGAGTCTTTTGTGGGTTGTGTCTCCTATTGTATATTCTCTCTACAGGGTTACATGATGCTACCTGCTGTGGCAGATGGAATCAAGATTGGGAGCTTGGCTTTCTAAAAAGCAAAGAGAACCCATAAATTCATAATACTATTGATACCTGTGGACATGCTAACAGCCAGGACAAAAATGTGAATTTCCCTGCAGAACTGGTGCTGGGTGTGAAATGAAGTAGGTGGCAGAGAGCAGCTGCCAGCTGCCTTTTGTGGAGTGGCTTTGGGGAGATATGAGATGCTTTGTCAGAAACTTTCATAGGCATTTCTGGACAGAAAATTAAAAAAAAAAAAAAGGAGAGCCTCAATACCTATCAGGTCCCAAAACTTTTGCTTTAATCTTTCTACTTTTTCTTTGCTAGCTGCTTTGCACTTCTTGCTCTGTCCTGTTGCCACATGCTTGCTCTGCATTCCTGGCTCTCCCCAGGCTTCTGTGCTTCTCGTGCCATGTTTTATTTATACATTGCTCTTCCTACTGCTTTGCTGAACACCAACCTCTGCTTTGCTCTTTCGTGCTTTCACTACTCATCCAGTCGCAGTTTTCCAATTCTACTCCCCTGAATGTTGTTCTCCTCATCTTCTTGTCAGCATCCAAACCTGTGTCTCCCATGTTGCTCTCCTGATCTTCTTTGCCTTTTCCCTCTCCAGCTGCTTCTCCTCATTTGCCCCCTGCCTCTCCCAAACCCTTCAGACTGATTGTCCCCATCCTCTTCATATCTGAATCAGGTGCCTTTTACATGATGCTTAGATGGGGTATTGCTCTTCACTTTCAGCCACTGCTCAGGCTGAAGCACCTCAAAGCCATAAAGTGCAGCTCTAGGCAAAAGGGGCAGCATGTGACAACACTGTCAGTCACTTTGAGGAGACCTTTCTGAGGATGGAGGGGCTGAGGACATCAGTAAGGCTGCTCATGGACAAACAAGATGTGTAAATCAGGATCCTTTAGCAGGCTCGGGAAGGATGTGGGGGGCAGAGGGTAGTGGGGAGGGAGTGTGGGCGGCAGGCAGGAGGTTGAGGTGGAGACTGCCCAATTGCTCCAAGGTGGCTTTTTAGACAGCCTTTTTATTGCCAACTCCTCTCAGGGTTTGCTTTTCCCATCCCCACTGAGGGAGCAAGAGTTAACATAAAGGGAGGCAGCTGGACATGGCCAAAGCCCTTGGCATGCCTGCCTGGCCCATCCAGCAGCACCTGCTTCCTTCACTCTCTTCCACCTGCACCCTTCATGCACAGGGCTGTCTCCTCTCTCCAAGCAGGAAGGCAGCATGACGCAGGTGCTGTTTTGATCCTGCTCTCTTTTTTTGATGCACGGTGGCATGATCCAGCTAGGATTTTGTGGGGATGCATAAAGGATGCTCTGGCCCTTCACAAAATCCCTTTACATGAACTGCTGGAGGGAAGCTGCCCTCCAATGGAGAGAGATTTTTCAACACAGAAGATTATTTGCATCAATACGTGCAGGAAGAGTTGGTCAGAGCCATCCTCCAGCTCAGATGCTGCCTGACCCAAATTTTGAGATTGTTCAAGGAAGGCTGAAGAAACAGGGAAATGGTGCATGAACTGAGGACAAAGCACACTGAAACCGAAAGACTACACAAGGAAAGACACTATATACCTGGCAAAGAAACTGTGATGTGTATTTACTGCTGGACTTATCTGTACCTTATTTCTGAAAACTGTTCATCTATATGGGTAGCACAGCTGAGTTAAGTTTAAGGAAACGAAGTCTTTGCCCAAAGGTGTATTCTCCATCCCAGCAAATGATCCGAAAATATAAAACAAATTGGGCAATCTGATTTTTAACAGTGGCTAAGAAATTAAAAAGAAAACACTTTTACTGCATATTTTAAAGAGTTTCAAGGACAGCAAAAAATCACTGGCATGATTTAGTTGTGTCTGGAAATCCATATCAGTAGGGAGTTACCTAACACATCTGGGCAGAGTTCCTGCTGGTGGCCTTTGCAGGTCATCTTTGCAGTGGAATAGGAAATATGTGAATGTTTTGGGGCCCTTGCGCAAGATTCCTCTCTTAGAGCCTGTTATTTCTGTTTCCCTTATTTGCTGACAGTCATCAAATGGGTCCTGACTTTGGGGCTTGGCTGTCCCACCAAATGAGCGGGAACAATGTGCCTTGAACTCCCAGAAGGTACATGGTAGAAATGGTAGATTTTCTGTTAGCTTCAGTTGGGGTATTTTGTTATTATTTGTGTTTCTTTTGAACTGAGAGGCTCACAAATGAAGATTTAAGTACCCTTGCCCTGAATTCCACAGGCAAAACAACCACGTCATACCCTTCATAGAGAGAAGCAGGAGGTGAAAACAGCAGGTGCCTCAAATACTGCTGCAAAGATGGTCACTGGGGTTACCAGAGGTCCTAAGTAACCTATAAGTATATAAAAACCCTTTTCAGCTAAAATAAATCACTACAGCTTCCCTCTCACAGCTGACCAGAGATTTACTCAGTTTACACTCAGTTTAGGATCCACCTAAAGCGCTTGCAGCTTTTGGCAACCCCAAAATAATTTTTATCTTTATGCTTTCAAATATCACTGTTGCTAAGGGAAAATCCCTGTTGTTTCCTCCTCAGCTTTCTCTTTGCTGCTCTCCCCCTTGCCAGTGAGGATTAGGCTTGACTGCAGCCGAGATTTTGCTGTCTCACTCCCTGCAATGGGGTGCCAAGCATTCCACAGTGATGCAGCAGTTTTTCCCCTGTTCCCTCCATTTCCCTTTGCTGCCCCAACTCCCCCAAAGCGATGGGGCTGCAGATTTTAAGTGGTGCAGGTAAGTGGAAAGGCTTTGAACTTTTGCTGGGGACTGGTTTGCTGCAGCGGGTTTGAAGGGTGCGGTGAGGTAAAGGAGCAGATGAGGGGCCACTGGATTATAATGGACCTTACCAGAGGTGAACCAATTCAGTGTTTACTAATATTCTGCACTGGTAAAACAACACAAACCACCTTTTTTTTTGGTGGAAGCAAGGAAACCTTTATGAAAAAGTTGTAAAGATGTATATTGATGTGTGCATGTGTGCACGTATGCTTGTTTGGATTCAGAAATGGAATTGGTGCCAACTAAGACAAAATGAAAGCACATTTTTTTTTTACTTTTGTCAAACCTTTTCACGAGCCTGACCAGTAGTAACAGGACTACTGGTTGTTGTTTTTCAAACCTGCAATGAAATTGTGATCCTATTGAAATATCCAAGAATTTTAATGACTATGAGCTATTAAGACAGTGAATAAAACCTAAAAGACCTAACTTTTCTCTTGACTATTTGAAATATGGTGGTTTATTATTATTGCTGTCATTCTTGCTGCCAGTCTGATGTGCTGATGTTAAATTTCAATCTTTTTGAAGTCTCTCCTGGAAAACAAATTAGGAAGAATCCTGCATTAGCATGGACAACTCACATTCCGCTCTAATTGGTACATTATAATTTTCCCTCTTCTTATTTTCTTTCTGATTTTCAAAAGTACTTTTTAGTTTCTCCAAATCACTTTGTAAATTTAGATTCTGGCTTAGCTGGTCTAGTTTTCTATTTTCGAAAAGACAAGTTGGCTTGGCTAAGAAAATTATTTTTCTTCACATGAGAGGGGTTTCACTGAAGTGTTAGTTCGCAAAATGCAAAGTTCCCTAACCGATGAGCTGCATTAATTCACGCAGATGCAAAGTTGTCCAGCTGGAGGAGTTGCTACTTGTAAAGGCATGAATAGGAAAGAAAGTTGTTCGCCCTGCCCCACCGTGTTACCTGTATATCCAAGGCCAAGACCAAATCTTTGGGTGGCGTGCCTGCAGAATAAGCCTAAGGATGAGCAGCAATGGAAAGGATTTAACTCTGCCTTTTCTTTCAGGTTTTATGGACATGCTCACATTCTGCCATAATCACTTTGGTCTTCCCTGGATAAAGTTTTTAATTCAAGCCACCTGTCTCAACTGAACTTCAAAAAACCCAGGAAAGCACATCATCTGTTTTACGGCGATCAGGGATGCAGAACCAAGTGATATGAGAGCATCTCTGCAATTTCAGCTGATGCTAGTGCAGAGGCTGAAGATATTATACTAATTTCATTTTTTTTGTTTTATATTTATACTTTATTGCACTGTTGTCATCAGAGAAGCTTGAGCTCTAGAAGATAATCTAGACAAGCTTGTCCTTTCTGTTTCATTGACTATCATCATCTGTCCCAAAAATTTTATGTACTCTAAGCTGCTTACACTCAAGGACTTACTTTTTACTTTACGTTGGTTTTTTTTTTTCACTGAAATCCTTGTACCTATCTCTGGCTTGAAGTCTTATGCAGACTGAGAACTGTATTGGGAAAAGTGTGTGAATGAGTATTTTGCCCTGTTGATATTCCCTGACTGGTGCTGAACAGCAAATTATCTCTGTGTGTATTAAAATGCTAACCATTCTAAACACTGGTTCAAAACTTATATTGATTATTGCAAAACCTCATCAACTTGCTGATCATTATCTGTGCACTGGAACAGCCTGTCTATACAAAAATTAAAAATCAAAGAGCAGATAAGATTGATCATGTTCTCAGCTGTATTTCTTTCTGTCAGTATGTGCAGAGGGACTGAAGGAAAGAGGTGCGTGAAATTCTTCGTAGGCTGTACTCAACTATTTTTCCTTGCTGCTCTCTGCCTGGCTCTCCCCTTAGGCTGTACTCAGACATGAACTCCCATGCAGAAATGGGGAAAATCTCAGAATAAGTGCAAGGGCCTCAATAAAAGCAGCTTGTCCTTTACAGAAGAAAGAACTAGCAAGTAATATTTTATGTATCTTTAAGGGAAAGGAACACTACTTGCAAATGAATGATTTTATATGCAATGGAATTTTAAGTCAATAAGCAAAAAGGAACACATATAATACATGGATAGAGGTGTCAAGCAAATCTTTTCATCAGGACTCTTGGAAAATGCTACCCAAGAAAAAAATCAGTTGTGCAAAAAGCTATGATATGCTTAACTCTGCAAGCAGAGTGGCTGTATAATTAACCACACTTTCTGGGGAGGATGCTGTGTTAAAAGATCATCTGAGAGAAGCGGAGTTAAAATAGCACAACAAAAGAACCGTGGAGAAGAACTGATGTTAGAAACTTCCATCCACACACGCAAAGGAATAACTGTTGCATTTTAGATTCCAGTCATAGAAGACTTCAGAATCTCTGCTACCTTTGAAGAGAAACATGCTGAAACTGGGATTTCTGAAATACTGAAGTAATGAAATACTGAAAACTTGTGTATGTGTTACATCATCTTTATTTCGTTCACAAATCCTTTTTTGTAGGTTAGGGGTTTGGCCCACCCCGAGTCCCTAAATAGGCAATGAAGAGAGAGGGACTCCTGGCTGGAATCTGCAAAAGTGGTAAAGCATCTCTGGTTGTTCATGAAACCCCTGAGAGCAACATAGTGGACCTTAATGAAAATTTCAACACAGAGTATGTTGAAAGATGTGCAATATGGCAGATGTGCCAAAGTTGGTCCCATTCTTCTATTTCATATCTTTAAAAAAAAGCCAAAACAGATTTCGTTTTAGCCAAGCCACTAAGAAAAAAATGAAATTATCATACGGTGTGTTTCAATTATGGCAACAACACAGGAAAACTGTCAATAAAAGATATAAATTGAATATAAGTTACCATGTTTGAGCATTCAGGGATGAAAATAAGACCAGTTAGGGAAATATGAGGTATCTTTGTTCCTCTCTAGAGCAAAGACCCCATTTTCAATCTTCACTTGGACAACTGCCATCTCTTGCTGCTCTTGTACTTCCTGGGTTTCTCATAGCTCTTCTCTCTTGCACAGACAGTGAAATTTTCTCTCAGTGGCTTGTGTCAGTTTATTAATCTTTCCTGAAGAGCACTGTGCTCAGAGTTTTTCTCTGTTTTCCCCTGCTGGTTTCAAAGTGAGAACACCACTCTCTCGAAATTTGGCTGTTTGGGAACTGAGCTGAGCTGTGGATCTGGTTTTCATTTTTGCACTCTTGCAAATTCTGTCTGTTTTTGTCTCCCTGTGGCCACATTTAGCTTCTCCCAGCTTTTTCGTATTTGCTGGTGCAGTAGAACAGGACCTGCTGCTTCACAAACAGGCACTCCTGCATCTGCTCCAGCATCCTCTCTGGGACAATGGAAAGGGCCAGATCTAGCAGTGAAAGGTCTGAGAAATGCTGGAACAAGGTAGATAAGATGAATCACCTTGGAGGGGAAAAAGTTCACTCTTGCCCACCCTCAAAGACCACTTTATGTCTTGCAGGCTATACTGGAAGATAGCCTCCATTAAAATTGAATCACATCTTTATTTTTAGCACTTGACACATTGTCTTTTTTCCATGCACATTTCCATTCCCTTTTAATTCGCAAACTCCTGACCTTGGTTGCCTCCAGTGGGAAGGAACTGCACCAGGCAATCATATGCTGTGGGAAAGGATTGCTCTTCACCCTTTGTCTTTAATTTTCAGCAGATGCCCTCCTGCTCCTGTATGATGGGAAATGATGAACAGGACACATTTTCTTTGGTGCCATTCATTATTTTGAACACCTTTATCTTTTCCCTTCTCTGAAGCGAAAAGATTTGATTTTACTATTCATCTAGAAGCTTTTCATGCCTCTAATTATTTTCATTGTCATTTCTGAACTCATTTCATGTCTGCTTTGTCCTTCTCAAGGTGTCCAGAACTGATCCCAATGCGCTTTGTTTGGGTAATAAAAAGTATTTTCAGTATTGCTTCCTTATTTCATTCTTTTTCCTTCCTAACTCTTCCTCTTTTTAGCACTACAAGACATCTATGGCAAAATACCTACAGTGACACGCAAGTGTTTTTCTGACTCTTGACAGTTAAATTTAGAACCTAGAAGATGTAGTTCATATTCTTCCTCTCAGAAAGCACCATCTTCTGTTTGAAAATGCTGCATTCAGCTGTGATGGCATCTTGCTTTGCTAGTATCTTATCCAAGCTCCTCTCTTGATTTACCTAATTTTTTTTTGCTTTGCACTGTTTTCACTCTCCCATTGCTTTGTTAATTTTCAAACTCTCAGAAAAAAATCATTTGTCACTTGACTGTCCAAGACTGTTTTGTATCTGCATTTTATTTCTCTCAATTCCCAGAGCCTGAGTTTATCTGTACTTGTTGCAAAATAACTTGAGTAATCTTGTACTTTTTTGTATNGCATTCAGCTGTGATGGCATCTTGCTTTGCTAGTATCTTATCCAAGCTCCTCTCTTGATTTACCTAATTTTTTTTTGCTTTGCACTGTTTTCACTCTCCCATTGCTTTGTTAATTTTCAAACTCTCAGAAAAAAATCATTTGTCACTTGACTGTCCAAGACTGTTTTGTATCTGCATTTTATTTCTCTCAATTCCCAGAGCCTGAGTTTATCTGTACTTGTTGCAAAATAACTTGAGTAATCTTGTACTTTTTTGTATTGTCCATTTTTAAAATACTTTTAATCCAGGTCAGATTAAGGCATTAATATTAGCATGTCTGAAGAAGTCTGACTAGTCTTGACTAGTCTGCACTTATGGCAGAACCACTTTATCAACTAGGATAAATCATTAAGGTTCACTCAGAAGCACAGGTGTCAATCAGATCATCAGTCATACAGGCTGGAGAAGGCCACGGTGCAGCAAATAATAATTGTTTGCAAATAATTGTTTGCAAATTTTTATGAGACATACTGACCTACAAACAAGGAGAACAGTGGAGCTGTGTATATCATGATTACATCAGTCATCATAGGGGCAAATTGGCTGATCAGAAAAGAAGATGACAAAATTATTTTTTAGATAAAAATGCTTATTCAGGAATTGCTAAATCTTTTCTCGTGACTGAAAAATAGTAGCAGTTCAAAAAATGTAATTATGCATTTTTAAAAAAAATACCAAAAAAATCCACACAAACCCCAGTTTCTTTCTCAGTTGCTGGTTTCTGACTTGGGGACTGTTTCCAGGGCAACAGTTGATAACATAAAAAACACTGAAGGAAGTACACGAGAGAATTCCCTCTTCTATTTCAGGTGAGAGTTGTATCCCTCCATTACTGCGAAGGAAATGAGGAGTATTTTGCGCTGAAAAGTATTTATCATGCATCTCTACCTTAAGTACGTGGAGCCTGTGCAGTATGTTTGATACCTGATCTTTGCCAAGAGGTGGAGCTGCAGAGTCAGGCTACCTAGCAAGCCTGACCCCGTAAATCAGGAACGATATAATAAAACCCTTGGCAGCAAAAGCCTGTAGCCTCTCATACTGATGCCTGCTGCTCTTCCCAAGTGACAACGAGGCTTGTGTTGGGCACTTAGCCAACTCTGTCCAATCTATTCCAATTTATTTCATTAAGCTGTGGCTCAGAAAAGCCAAGAAACAAGCTATATTAATCTTGATGGATCCTGGCCTCTGCTCAGGTAATGTTATAGAAAATGCTCAGCAGCCCCAGAGTTGAGCAGTAACAGGATTAAAACAGCTGCTCTCTTGGACTTGCCTTAAAACCTCTGTTCCCTACATACACTCCTGTGAAATGTCAGTTCCACTGCATAGTTGTTACTCAGCTGGTAATTTTCTGGGTTACCTTCACCATTTAGGCATTGATCAAAACCTTGTTTCAGTTTCTAGGCACCTGCAGCGTGAGACAGAAGATAGCAAAGGGATTCCCAAACTGCCAGAGACCTGAGTTTGTCAATCTGTGAAGTGTCCCTCTCCATATGGATTTACAGGCTTAGCTCTGGAAGCCATAAACCTGTGTTAGTACAGAGTAAAGCCAAGTATTTTTGGAGCAGAGCTCGCGGTCAACCGTGGGTTAATGCAGTGATCTGGCATCTCTGAGCCAGCTCCCATCCACACCATGCTCCTGTCCTTCCCATCCCAGCAAGTGGAACAAGTCCAGGTTTGTCTGTACCTGCCCGTAATATCCTGGGATTGCCTGGAGTTTCTTTGGGATTAGGTACATCATGGGGAGTCTGCTGAGCTAATTGGGCGCTCAGAATCCCCGAGGGATTCTCAGAGTAGACATTCCTGCAAACCAAGTCACTCCAGTTTCTGGGTCTTCCCACAACTGGGTCTGGGTCTGTCACATCAGTTCTCATGCAAAAAAAAAGAGCCATGAAGGGGCAAGAACTGACTTACCCAAGTACCCTCTTGCACCCATGAGCACTCAGGGCATTTCTTTGTTTTAAAATCTGTGTTCTGTTTCATTTGCTTAATTCAAAATCCTTGTGCCTACTGATTCATTTGGTGAGAACCAGCAGATTAACATGGGATAAATTCTGCCTCAGTTGTGCTCCCAGATGAGAGAGGAAGGGAGAGAGGGAGGTGAGGGAAGACAGGTGAGTCTGCCTCTGCCTTTAGCTTGCAGTGCAAACCTCAGGTCTATGCCAACCAGTTTTGAACCTTTCTTCCAATGAAGATTTCATCCTTTGTGTTATGTCAATAAGAGAGAGACTCAAAACTAAACAGATTAGAAGAAAAGCCACTTGTGTATTTGCTAAATAGGATTGGAAAAAAGTCCTTTTTCCTCCCTGTTTTTTTCATGGGAAAAAGCTGACCTGGTAACAAGCATATCTCCAGCAGAAATATCTTTGCTGGGAGTACTGATCAGACTGAAGGGTTCAAATACCTTTAGGGATAAAGATCCAGCAGCCTGTGCCTAGATGGTATTTCCTTTTGGGTGTCCAGGGCAGCTCTTTGCTTGCTAATTTCTGAAATGGTTGTTCTTTTCTGTAATTTTGGACTCTGATTGGCCCTGGCTGTCAGATACTCTGAAAATTTAGCATGGCAGCCCCAAGCTCTCTTCGGAGTTTTAAACTACACAGAGCTTGGTGAAATACTTTGGAATCTGATTTCCCAGTGAAAAGTCTGTTTGTCAATCAGTCTGTTGTTTTGTGGTCGGGCAGGGAAGAAAATCCAAAAATAGTTCAGGAGAGATATGGACCATTATCCATGCTTGTAGGTGGCAGGTGACTATTCAATATACATGTGCTTTTTGGCTATGTGTAGATCCAAAATAACACATTTTGTCCCTTGCTCTGGTGTCAAAAGAGTTACAAGAAAAAAATAATCTATCTAACTTCTGATAATAACTTCTTGAAATACCTGTGGGGTTTTCAGTGTGGTCAATACATGATGTTTTTTTAAACCAAAATAACCCCCTTATACCTAAGGTCTTCTGATACAAGGACCTACAGGTCCATACACTCCACTGGAGCAGTGACTCCCAGTTTTCATTGCTATGTCCCTGAGCCTAACACGTCCCTGTGGAGCCCACACTGGACTTGTGGGAATGCTTGAGAACTGGGCTATGGTTCAGATATAATATGCTCGTTCCCCACCTCTGAAGCCCGCATTATTGGTTAGAAACTGTAGCTTTAGGTAAGCCCTGGTAACTCACTGAAACTTTGTGCCTCATCCTCTCTGCACTGGTAAATAGAAACATCAGTATTGGATAAATATAATTATATGTTTTGTCATAGCTTAAAGACGTTCTGCTTTATACTGATAAGTAACATTTTCTTACTGTCTCTTACCGTCTCTGGTTTGGAGATGTGGTTACTGACAGAGGAATGGGTAAGCAACTCTACAGGGAGCTCACTGAATTCACCAGGAAGCCCTTAGAGACTTCACTTAGCATTGGAGAGATGCCAATATATCCCTGTGAAAGACCTGAGGCAATTTGGTCCTATCTCCTGTGAATATTTATTTCAGTTTTCAGGGAGTAGTTCCACACACTGGAAAGCAGAAAAAACACATGCATGGGGCTGAGCTGTATTTTAACAAACCAACTGAGAGCAATATTTTTGCACTGCACAGGTAGTAGATGTTCTAAATAATGTAATTGAATGCACACGCTTTGTTTATTACAGATAAAGCATCTCTATTAAAGTGCCATAATTAAATAACCACCTTTTGTTGGAGCAGCTCTATTTTCTAAATTGTAAAACCACTTTCCCCTAGCACAAAACTTGTGCCAGAACTCAGTTGCGCCCTGAGGCCATGAGGACATTTGCAAATGCTTTGCTACACCATAACCAGGAGCTGGGTGAGTCTGGTGCTCAAAACATGCCAATTTCCAACAGAAGAATTAGGCTTTGGTGGTTACTTCTAGAGTTAATTCTTGACACCAACCAAAATTTTTAGTCATTAAATCACCTTTAATTTTAAAATAATTTAAATAACAGCTTTTCTCATTCGCTAAGTCCTATGTTAAGACGATGTCAGATACTTAGTGTATCAGGTCAAACATGACTCTTGGGCGTTCCAGTTTTGCTCCTCTGGTAAGCCATGGGGTGACTCAAACTTTGGGAATTTTAAAAGTCATGGAATGTTGGGACTATTTGAGGCCCTGCTCCTTCCTGTGCTTACCTGTTTGTGGAACAATGATTTGGTGTCACTTATAATGTGTTTATAATGGGATGAGTATATACCAGATTATTTTAAAACTAATTTATCTGTGTATCACTGGCTGATGTCATACATAAGACTGAGGGGTGGGAGAAGAAAAGCATAGCACATTTGGGCTTTCAAGATGGAAGTGCTAATGGAGGAGCATAGAGTGACGGGACAACAGATAACATCAGTCATTGTGATTCCCTTTAGCTAGCCAGACATTTTCCAGTGAAGAATGCTACTGATAAAAAAATGGTTATTTGAACCCAGAATATTTCATGGACACATCTAAGGGTTCGTGATCTTTCGGTATTCACAGGTAGGAATCTCCCAGCCGTAGCAAGGCTTGGAAGTAGGCCCCCTGAAAGGCTCTTGGACTGTGGCTAAGGGGAAAATACTGCCAGTGCTAGCTGGTTTTATGGTTACACAGCACTGACTAGTAGAGGTGAAATGACCAATGCTAGGAGAATATTTTTTACAGGACGCAACAGCTGCTGGTGTCCCAGTGTATGGCAGTTTTGACATGGAGGAGGGATATGGGGAATACCTGAACCCCTGGGGCTGATAGTAGTAGGGCAGATGGACTAAGATCCCTTCTACCTCATGGCAGTCAAGTTATTTAGATGAAAAAAAATTCTGTTTTTCTTTAAAAACACTTCTTTACCTTTTATTCCGAGTATGTGATTACAGCGAGGATTGTAGTCTACATCACAAAAAGTCACTTATGGTTGTCTCATATATAAAACATTAGAAGAACCTGCTAACTGAGTAAAAAAATGAGTTATATCTGTATAGGCATGGAGATCTAATTCCTGCTTTGGTTTTTTGGGCATTCCTTTGGAACAACATGAACAACATTTTCTAGGGTAATATGCGTAAGAGTAGTTTGCCCTTTGAGAGGCTTGCGATTAACATAACAGTTCTTGGAAAATTTTGGTTCAGCTTCAAAGACTCACAGGGATTTGTCTTTCCTCTCTGACCTTTCCCTCTGACTTTTCTTAACCTCACTGCTATTAGGTTCAAGACTTATCACAGCATATGGGTCCCAGTTCAGAGTTCTCTTCTTTCATTAGGCTGGGGTGGGCTGTATGACACGTGTCCCACTGTTGCTAATGCCACATACTGGAAAAGAAAGGTAAAGCCCTTTAGCTTCTGGAGATGTCAGTCCTGGTAGTTTTCACAAGCAACAGATTCAACCTTTTCTGATGGCTCAAGCTGTTCCCTCCGAGCCTCCTGCACTGTGTTGATATGGCAACACGCTGCCAGATTTTACATCAAGAGCAGTGCCACAGCATTTCTTTATAACAATTTATGGTGGTTGATTCAGATACCTGGAGAACTTTCTTAATTGTTTCCCATACCTCTCTGGAGCTTCAAGGTCAATCTATTTTTCTGCCTACAAAGCCATCAGATTATTTCCTTTCCTATTGCATTCCCCTCTGGAACATTCTCTCCATAGGAACATACACCTATGTGGAGACGTATAGGCGATGCCTAGCTATTTTTGATGTATATCTTAGCAATGCCAAGTGCTTGCAATTCCTGGACTGTTAAGCTGTTGGAAAGCCCAGATCCAGTGGAAATATGCCTGGTTTCCCACCACCTCTCAAGCTCAGGCTTCTGGCCAGGGGTCCTGAGGCAGTCTTGCACTTCCGACAGCTTTTGAGTTTTATACTCCTATGAAGTTAGAAAATGCATCTGAAGATCCCTGACAGGAACAAGACAAGGGGGCACTGCAGGATGTGCCCACTAGTGGAGCATCTGAGCTCCATTTGTGGTTTGTAAGGGTCGGGGCATATGTTTGAGCACTGCCCTATGGTTTCCCACACTGTCTGGGTGGATTATCCTGGCTTCTGGCATGGTTTTGACTGGTACTGACTAACAGTTGCTGATACTGGGCACCGTGAGGAGAGCAGCAGATACCAAGGACCTTTACTGCCAGGCAGTCTGGATATGACCACCTTGATTTTGGGAGGAGAAGTGTTTGCCTTGCAGGGGACATCCGGGGACTGCCATTTGTCCACAGTGCCGGAGCACAGGCCGTTTTACTAGTCCAGATGAAACAGTGGGTGACTGCTAAGAGATTAAATGTGCCCTGGCTGCTCCAGAGAAGGATGCTCCCAAAGCAGCATAAAGGGCATATAAAACAGTCCTGTTCAGATGGCTTGGGGCCGGCTGCCTCTAGGGAAGGCTGGAGCCTGCCCTGTGGAACAGCTGGGCATGATGTGCTGCCCTTTTGTCTCTGTGATTGTTGCTGCTGCTATTACTGTTATTGTTATCGTGGTGGTGATGATGATGATGTGTGACTTTCTGAGCTTCCAACCTTCAAAACAATCTGAAGACTCTGCTCTAACACACCGCAGCACACTTTAATGGCAGGAAATTGCAGATGCAAGATTCGTGCCCCAAGTTGGGACATCAAAGCCTGCAGGACTGTGGTGGTCAAGAATGGGCTGGGGTCACGCTGGAGGGCGGTGGTGTGTAGACAGACACAAAGCTAATGTCACCACTTTCAAACTGCGTGGTGGGAGCTGCTCCAGGAGCCTGCTGTCACCCAAAGCTGAGAGCAAACAAACATTTACTCAGTGTAGAAGATCATCAAAGGCCAAGACTTAATGAGGAACTGTGTTATTTGAGAGCAGACATACCCTAATAGTTTGAACTAGAAGTTAGGAAGCCCCAGCCCTGCAGCTTATGGGCTACTGCCCCAAGGGGTCATCACTGTGCTGTCAGTCCCCAGAGTTTGCCCCAAGTGTGCTGGAGACTTCCTCAAATACTGATAGTTGCCCTGACATGCCTTTCAGTGGCTTCTCAGGAGTCCTGGAGCTGCCAGTGTCAGTAAACAGGGACAACAGTAAGCAGATATTTCTAGGTTTCCTCCCCTTGACTGACGGATGTTGCATATCTGAGTATTTTCTGTTCTTGTGGGATGTCAAAAATTGCACAGTTGCACCCCAGGAATATTTGTGAAAACTCACAGTAAGTCCTTCGAATTCAGTGTGCAAGAAACATATGGAAATTCCTTTTCCCCAAAAGAACATAAATGTTTTCAAATAATTTGATAATTTAAAGAAATTATTTCTTTTACTTTAAGGGATGAGGAAACTAAGTTTTGGAATAAAACAGAGTCATCTGGGTTCAGTGAACCAAAACTTCAGAGATACGTTTTTCCAGGATGACTAGTTTTACAGTCCTGGTGGAATTTCTCCTTTTAATTAAAACCAAGGAATTTTCAGAACATATTACATGCATCAGAATAAGAAGTATTCTGGGAGTCTGCAAAACTTAATCTAAAATAGTTCTTAAGCGTAAATAACTGATCCATTCAAAAGAGGGGATAAACCTTTCCACTGTGAATCTTCTTTAGTTGATGGCAAAGACAGTTCCTATGTTGTACATATCAGCACTTTCAAATTGGTGCCATGCTGAATGACTAGACCTTAAAGTGGAAAAGGAATTCAGGCCTGAAAATGCTGCACTGCTTCCCAGGATATTGTTATCAGTTTGATATTATTAACATTTAGAATAACAAAGCATGGCTAGAACAGCTGTTCTTTCCTTGCCACTGTATATATATCCCTTATATATCTTCTGGTTTATACTTGTGCTAACACATCATCTGAGAATGGAATGAGTTAGAAACTTGTACATTTATTAGTCACACTCCTCATGTTTTTACTGGAGCTAAACCCAGTGAAACTATTTCATGGTTAACTTCATTCCCACACTTGAAGAACTGGAGCTCATTGGAGCATAACTCCAGAACCAATTATGAATAACATTGCTGAATGTCCCAGCGTTCTTTGTTACTTTAGTGATACGCTTTATCTTCAGGATTGTCTAAATAAGGATAAAATTGTGCTTTTAAAAACATGTTCAATATGTTAGCTCAGAAGTTTTAGGATTTAGATCAGGCAGGGATAGCTAACCTAGTGTCAGTAGTTAGTTGACATGGAATCTGCTGTTAAAAACACTTCTTCAAGGAAAGACTAGGCTATAAGTATTGCAATGCCAACATATTTTTTAAAGATTTTAAAAGATTTTTTTCCCAGGTGTTTTAAAGACACAATATGCTCTTTTGTGATTCATAAAAGTAATATTTTTTGAAACACATGGTAAACCCATGTGTACTGTCATTAAAAGAGACATATTAGTTGCACTAGTTGCAAAACCAGTAAGAAGTCATGGAGTTTGCATAGAGTTATATATCCAAACAGGAGAAGACATATCAAAGTAACTCCTGTTACGGAACTCCAGGCTGAAAAAGGGAATGACAGGTGATGTATTTTGGTTATATGTTACTCAAAGCTGACCTTTATTTTTCTACTGTCAGTGCATGGTTAACAGTTTTAAAAAGGATTTAACCCAGAAATAGCCATAGTAAAAGACATGGGAAGTTCTTTACTTAATATGAAGTAGCTGCCTCAACCACTAAAAGCATGGTATAATGAATAGACTGAATTTTCCTTCTCTGTCACATTGATAGTACACTTGAAATATAATCTTCCCACATTTTGATTTTTTTCAGTTTTATTGCAAAAGGGGCAAGCTCTTGCCATGTGTATTTCTAATTATTGTGAGTTTATATTTCATTATTTAAGTGAGAAAAGATGAAAGACGTTCTTATTTTTAAAGAATATCTGCCAGATTGTTTCTTACTCCTTTCTGAGCTGTTTTAAGGGTATGTATTAATCATACCTAGGTACGATTCTGGATATATCTCCAGAGTTGGAAAGCCATAAGAACCTCCAGACGTATCATATATAGCTGTGCTTGGACACCCGAGTTGGAGTGGAGGAAGAGAGAGGATAACACGCCATGTTGTTTCATTACGTACAGATAGCCACAACTAACACTTATACATATGCTCTTGCCTTTAGCTTGGTAGTCTTTTTCCCCATGCAGCTCCGTGAAACTTTGCATCACATATTATGAAAACTGTTGAAAAGGATACAGGCTGTTACAACAGGAATGTTTCCCCACCTAAGTGCCATCTGCTCACGAGTGCTGGAAGTTGAACAAACCCATTGAACTGCTTGGATGCAGCAGAAACAAGATACAGAAACATG
>VZRE01012726.1:4294-53202 GCA_013396775.1 Cephalopterus ornatus | reverse complement strand
GGCAGGGGGAAGATGTACAGTGACAATTCACTTGTTCAAATGAAAGTTGTTCAGCCATCTTAAAATTTTCATCTGTACAATGAAAATCACTGGTTTCCACAACGCAAAAATGAAGTTGCTTCAGGCATGGAGCTGCAAACGTAGCATAATTCATTGTGTTAGGATATCTTTTCAGTTACAAAAAGCAAAAGCAATAAAAGGTGAGCACATATATCTTTTTGAATTTCAGTAGCTTACAAAAACTAGCTAATACAGGTGGAAGGTTTATAACTAAGCCAGCAGAATCTAGGCAGAAGCAATAGGTTTATTCAGCTCTGTAGTCATACATTTTTTCACATCTTTTGTATGAACAGAAATCTCTGGCCTACTTAAGTCCCACTTTAATGTATTATGATCTTTTTCAAGACACTGTCATAATCTCTTGAAAGAAACTCCTCATGCTCTTCAGTGATATATAAAAATGTATCTTCTTTACGTCTGTATCTATAGGGACTTTTTACAGTACAGAAGAAAGATGTGAAAGCTCATTTTTACACATCTACATAGAGACTTTTAACTATTTCTAATATTTAGGACATTTTCAGTAGGCAGTAACTTTTTTGTAACTCTCACTGCAGCAGTAATGCATACCTCTTACATTTACTAGGAGGAATATTAGTTGTATAGATTCATGTGTGTCTATGTGTGTGTATACTTCTCTTATCTAATTTCTTTATGCCACGAGGTCCATAGTGAAGGAGAAAGTTCTTATCAGGGACAACTATGGAGTTGTCATGATTTGGGGTTACGCTGGGTGTGAGTAAGGTAACATTTTAATATATATATATATGCATACCTCAAGACAAACTTACAAAAATAAACAAAAGCAAATACAAATCAGTTTAAGTGAGATAGTGGGCAAAGCACTTTCTTATGAGTTATGCCTAGTGAAACTTCTGTTTCTCAAAGTAATATATTTGCTGCCCTCAAATCAGCATCTAATGGAAAACAAACTTTGTCACAATACCATCTGGAGAGCATAACAAACTACCCCAAAGGAGCACAATCTTTCTAAAACTGAAAACATGGAGAGTTAATAGGAATGTTTCTCCAGTGCTGCAGGGAAAAAAAAAAAAAAAAAACAAAAACAAAAAATAACAAACAAAAACCAGAAACCCACTTGTTTTCCTTCTCATTTAAGTTTAGCAATGATACTGATATGAAAAAATTAAAAATTACATATTCTTAGAAGTCCAAATAATCAGCATTAAACTGATGGTAGTGTTTTTGAAATTGCTGTGAAAACAATAGCTATCTCTGCAAAAGGAGCAACAAAATGCAAGTACTGTTGAAATTTCCTTTTGGTCTTTTTTCATTGAAGTTGTCATTCCAGCCATTCAGAGACTTTTAATAAGGATGGCAAGGAGCTAGGCAAACCCTAACAGTTCTAAGTGCCTTGAGTGAGGGAAAGATTGTAGGAGAAATGGCTTTTAAGGCTTTCTTGCCTGCCTTGACCAAGGAAATAGGCTATACTGGTGTTGCTCTGTGACTTTCAGACTAACTAAAATTGTGCTTCTGAAAGATGAGTCTGAACAGGCTTTGTCATGACATTAGCTCTTCCATGGCTGGCGAGCCAATACAGCAACTATAGGGTCCAACAAGCATAACATTAGACAGGGCTAAAACTGGTACAGAAGACATGTTTTTAGACAGGACCAGAAAAGATTCCATTGTATTGATTTATAGTGCCTGTTAGACTCATTTGAACTTGTTTCTGAGTCCAGCCTGAAACTGAGCGTTCTTCATTTTTAAAATCAAATGAGGGAGGCCAAAAACCACAATGCTGAATGAGAAACTACTACTGAAAGATATTGCTGCTGCTGAAGTACGTAAAACTACCTGTCTCAAATCACACCAAAAATTCTTAAAGAATAACAGAATTGTCCTGTACTCAACCCATGTATGTTAAAAAAAAAGTTTGAGTGAACTATTGTTTGTGTTTTATGTGGACAGTACTCTAATCTGCCACTTTTTTTTTTTCCCTCACCAGCACAATAACTTGATATTACTGAGCTTCACTCTTCGGGAAAGCTTCTACTTCACATGTAAGACAGAAAAAACAAAAGTCACCATAGAATCCTTATTCCTCCCTGCCCTCTGCTTGAAACTGCAGAGTTAAATGAAAACTGGAACCTTCATGACCTGAACCTGAAATTATCTTTATTTACTATTTGCCATATGACTATGAACCAAAATTACAGAAAGTTCAATAAATCCTCAGTAAACTTTCATATTTACTCAAATGGTGTCATTATGAACCATTTAGTGTTATTCCATCAGCTTTGTTTGGAAATACACAGCTCTCTTGAAGGTGCTGTTTAAACAACACTCACTGTATATAACTGCACAGGGGGACTATATGTTTCACTAGGTCAACAACAGTCTTTTCCACCAAAAGAAAGTAAACTTGAGCAGATTTTGTAACCCTTCTGTACTGTTTCAGATGTAGAGAGTACTGGGTTTCTACCTCAGGACACTACTTTCTCCTCACTAATTGATATAGACCAACCACAGTACCTACTTCATTCAAACTAAATGCTATACTACAATTTTCAAAAGAATTTTTTTTGATTTTGGTAACATTTCTTTTTTTGCTTTTCCTGGTTTAGCCCATCCTTCTACAATCCAATCTTCCTCCACACTGCGCAAGGATTCATATACACCTCTTCTTAAGCACCATCCAAATCTATCACAGTATCCTCAGTGATATAATTTAACTTTTGTCCAAACCCTTCTACGTTTGTTTTTCCACCATGCAGCTCAGCTCTGTCTGCGTGTTAACTTTCATGGTGCCATACTATGCACAGAAAGTAACTCTCCCAGTATCCTGACATACAGACCCCATTCTATAATAAAAACCACTGTTCCCAATGTCTATATAAACATGAAGTTCATTGCGGACACAAGGCCTAAGCTTTTTTCTACATATGCTCCTTCAAGACAAAGCTTCAGCTGCTGATGTAAGAGGTTTCAGCTGCTGATCAAAGTCTCTGATGAACCCCATCAACTGTCATAACTAACGGGTGATTGAAAATGTTCTGCAAACTCTCTTAAAAATAAAGTGAGTTCAAAAGCTGGACATGGTCAAGAGGATCCTGGTCCCCACAATACTATTCTGCAGGAGAAATCAGTACTCCCCTTATTCATAAGTGAATGTTTCTGGTCAAGAACAGTATGATTAAGGTAACAAAAAGACAATAACTAGCAGCCCTGGAGAAGACAATCAGGGATGAGAGCTCTGCTCAAGCAGAGTGAAAAGAGCTATAATGAGAACTACTTCACCCACAGCTATCTAGAAAGTACTTTGGATTCATATGCTTTTAGGCATTTAACTGTCTCATACCAATAGAAGTTCACACAGTTTTCTGGTGATTCCCATAATTTCTGTGGAGTTTCTGCTGTCAAAGACCTTAACCCCATTCTATAAATCCTACAGAAGGATTCACCTAATCTTTTAACCATCTAAGAATCAGAGACCAAATCTGAACTAGCCAGATTAGTTTCCCCTCTCTGTAGTCAACAGAGATACCTTTACTGGTACCTCTGCATTGAAGATCTTTTTCTCCCAACTCGTGATAAAATGCATCATTTTCTGAAGGCATCTAGTTTCTCACAAGGTAGAGAACTAAGAATAGATACTGCAGAAATTCAGTGCACCCACTTCTACATTGGTACTAACTGCTCAAGTGACATACTGAAGAGCAGCTTAGGAAAAATCTATTTACATTCAGATAAAGGATTCTCTTGGCTCAAAAAAAGCCCTGACATTTCCAGGGAATCTCCCCATCCTATTACCCTCTCATAACAGCATCACCCACTTTTTTTTTTTTTCTTTTTTTTTAATTACTCATTTAAAAGCCAAGCTGATTTAACTGAGTAGTCAGTGGGGACATTGTCAGATTTGGTCATCTTCTTTTTACTATAGCCTGACTGAACTGCTACTGGCAATAGTGCTCCATTCTGGACACTTCCCTTGTATGAGAGGTACAGCTTCTATACACGTCACAATTACGAGGGGAGGGAAACAACTAAATAATGAAAAGAAAACATTTCATTCAGAAGAGGATTATTTCCACCGGAGCCCATTCATCTTTATTCTATATAAAGCTGCTTTATTCCTACACACATCCCATCTCCTGCAAACAATATCAGACTTGCCATGCCAAGGCAACAGAGAGTGATCAGGTCCCCCCTTAACAAACTTCCAAAACCTGATACAATGCCTACTGTGAGCTGGAAATAATTGGTTTACCACTAAAAATACTTTAGAGCAATACAGTAACAGTAAGTCCTAAGTCATGGCTATTTTTTCCCTTCTTTTTTAACATCTTACTGTAGATTGATTTCCTATGTGGTTTGTTTCAGTTTAGTAACTCACAGTTCCTCTTCATATTTCCAAGCCTTTTTATGAGAAAATACATTGCTTTTCCCTATGGCTGGAGCTGGAATTTTCCCCCCTGGTGTCCTGACCAGTTGCTGTTTTGGAGTACTCATACCTTAGAAATTTAAAAAAAAAAAAAAAAAAAAAAATTTAATAATACACCACAACCACCACACACAAATCTCAAAACAGAATCTTTAATAGCCAGGGTAGAAGTGACATAGTTCATTCTGTGTAGGAATGACCTGTATCAATGACCTCTATGCACAGAAGCATTATGCTTCTTTCAAGTAGTTGCTCAAAGAAAATAGTAGGCTTCAATTCTCCTGCCTAAACATGGGTGATAACCCAAATTGAGATGCACAAAGTTATTTAAAGAAAAAAAAAAGCCATGTGAAACTGTCAAGTATGGGCCAGCCCATACGGTCCAACAGGATCTCATCTTGAGGCCAGCAGAAGCAACAGCTAAGAGTTCTGAGGATACCCCACGGCATTTAACAGGACTTAAATCAAAATGAACCGTTAATCACTAGTGCTCACGGCAAGTCACCTGGCCAACATACAACAGCATCCTACCACTTTTATTGTGGGCCTGCAATGACTCACAGGGCACCAGGCACTAGCAGTCTCTCTCCCCAAAATATTAACTGTCAACAATCAGGGAATGGAGCACAGGTCCATGAGTTTCCTTTAAAAATCAGAACAATCCCTTGTTAAACTTCTTTCTAATGGCTGAGCTATTTTTAACAATAAGCAAGAGTTTAAATTCTTCAGTGACACACTTTAAAAACCAAATCCTGTTCTCCAAAAGTACTCCAAGAGCAAATGTTAATGGTCCAATCTTGTCTTCCGTTGTGCAGCACGTTCACTAAACCCCTTGGAAAATCGTTTTCTGAGACTTTGCATTCACAGCTTCAAAGCATTTAAAGCAGCATAACGAAAACAAGACCATATAATTTTTGTATGAACCAGGTAATTAGTACCTGAAACATACCTGTAAGGGAAAACAAACAAACAAAAAAGCCAAACAACAACAACAAAAAAACAACAAACAAAAAAACCCACACACATAATCATATCAGATGAAGTTCCAAAGTTTACTGTACAGCGAATCTACAGAAAAAGAGTTTAAGAAGTCTGGGAATGTATTTCTCTTGAGGGTGCTGGTGGCTGAGAGGCTGGACATGAGCCAGCAATGTTCACTCGCAGCCCAGAAAGCCAACTGTATCCTGGGCTGTATAAGTCCCCCAGTTCCAGTACACAAAACATTCTGGAAAAGAGATTCTGTGGCACTTTAATAAAAACTCTTGGGAAACTGAAAGACTATGCATGTATGGATAACCTCGCCAGCTCAGACAAAAAGACTGCTTTGCTCAGTATTCTCTTCAACAGGAGCCACAAGCAGATGTTCAGGAATGAATAAGACCACGGAAGTATAAACAGCACTCTCTTGAGTATTTCCTGGCTTCTATTTTCAAACCATAGGATTTTTTTCCCGTGGAGCACCCTTCCAAGGACTTGTCCATGTCTCTCTGGACTTCTATAATCTTTTTGCATCTACCATCTCTTTTGACAAGAAGTTGCACAAATCTACCACCTGCTCCACTAACAGGGATCTTTTTGTGTTCTTTGGACCTGCCACCTGCTAATGACACTGGGTGACCCTACCGTCTTGACTGGAAAAGGCAGTCAGCGCCTACACTTCAAATCATTCACAACTTAAGAGTTACAACTGTCCACATGTAAAGAGTGCTTGATTACCTTATCATTCCCCCTCATGTGACTTTTACTCTGACCTTTGAAGACTCCTCTGACCTTTGAAGACTCCGTTTTGTTGTGGGGTTTTTGGCTTGGTTTTCTTTTTATCTTTCAAATTTCTAGGCTGTGTGCACTTCAAAAGAGCAAGTGGTCAGGGCTCCAGAGCAAAAAATTCAAGACTATTCCAGCCTCAAAGATCCTCATAAGAAAAAGCTCTGTGCATACAAAGCATTTTTTGTGTATTGCAAACTGGATTAAAAATAATTATGTGAAATATTTTATATTCACCAGCCATAGAAACACAATTAAAAACCCTTCTGCATATCTTTTTAGATTAAATAAAGCCCAATACTTTATCTACCCATCATTTTAACTAGTGTTTATAACGATATTATAGTCTTGGAAAAATCTAGGTTTTTTAAAAGATTTGACATATTTTTCAGAAATGAAATTCATATAAAAATTATTGGTTTGAAACCCTACACAAGCATCTTCCAGTTCAGAGTATGATGTGAGGGGCAAAAACCACAGACCTACAAGTTAAGTAGAACTTAGAACTGTGGAAACTGGTGATTCAATTCCCAATTCACATTCAATAGCAGACTTCACATCAATTGGTAAACAAACCTATTGTTCCAGGACATTCAGAAGCCAGTACAGGCCATATGAGACCTAAAAAATCTTGGCCACAGCCACCTGACTGCATGTAAGCACAATTTGAAAGTCTAGTCAAAAACAGTCAGGAGTCAAGAGTGTCAGGAGAAAGTGATTCCTGTAGAGAACACTAGCCAATTTATTACAAAATCAGATGAGGAGCACTAGTTTCAAGTGCCAAGGATCCTTGGAAATGGACCTCAATGAATAAGGGAACAAATTAACATAGACCTCTCTGATATAGCAATACATCTGAAGAGCCTAAATGTCCTCAGATACTCCTATCATACAGAGTTCAAATGGACCACATAGATGACCCAGTGCTTTGCCAAGGGTTGTAGGTCTCTTTTCCAGGGAGGATCACCTGTGGTTCCAACTCTAAACACACACACCCCCCAGCATACACCACTGACACTAACAAAGTGTCACTCAGTAGCTAGTACAGCACCTGCATAGTAAACTGGCAAGTATTTCAACAACAGAATTATTTTGTAAACATAAATTGTGCTTTCAACCAAAATTATTACATTTGCTTAAGTTCACTTTTGTAAGAGCTGGACAATATATGAAACAATTTTCTTTAAAATGGAAATTAATTTTTTTTGAAACGGAACATTTTCTACAAAACTGACACTGACATTAAAAAAGTTTTCTGAAGTACATTCTTCATTTTTTCACTCCCACTTTCACATTTGGAAGTGAAATAAAAAAACCTATAAAATGTCCCACAAAAACATTATCATTTCTCTTAAAACCCTAATAAAGTATTCAATCCTTTGCAGAGGTGACAGCAGTGAATCAGGTGAGTGTCCTAAGCCTGACGAGCCCAGGTGCATTTTCAGTATCAAAGCATCTTCCTATGCACGTGGTTTTTCCATTGCTGTCACTAATGTTGTTTTGACATTTCATTTAGAAAATTCTTTAGTACTACTGCAAAATCCCTTTTGTAAATAGACTACAGTGTCACCATTTTTAGTCTTTCTATTCACCCATCTGACTATTGTCCCTACCCTTCCATTTTCCAGTTTAAAAAAAACCAAAAGTTCAGTGCTCTTTCAGGCTAAAGCCAACAGCACATGCTTAAACATAACCATCAGTGTTTGGATGAACTGGGAACAAATATACCTGTATTCATAAGCAAAAATATTTCAAAAATATTTACATCAGTGAGAGTTTTGAAACTTTTCTGCCTACATTTACAATAAATAAATTTAACCTTATTGTAGTACACAAAACTTTTGAAATGATTCTCTATACTATCCCCACAGAATACCTCAAGTTTCAAGCAGTATTTCCTATTAACTCAACAATTTCACTACAAATACTTGATGAAAAAATACAGTTTTACTTGTGACTGTGCCTCCTGTTTTTTTCCAAAAAGATCCAAACTGGAACATAGTCATATCCAATCAAATATTTTTAAAAGATAATGTCACAGCATAATGACAATGAATAGAGCATGCTGAGTTTAAAGACCAGATGTTGCAATTTTGAAAGATACTCTGAGGCAGATACAGTCACTACTGCCTGCTGCTAGCTGACATCCTCAACAGACTACCTGAAGAAATGATGTTTGGATGTTCTGATGTTTTGATGGAAATAGATGGTCTTTAAGGTCCCTTCCAACCCAAGCCATTCTGTTTCATCGTTTATATTGATCTTTTATATTATAATCAGGTTCTTGATTATTTTTCCCCACTAAATTTTTGGCCCCTTCAAGTCTGTAACTTCCTTTACAAAACATTATTACATACCTGAAGTCATGTATGAAAGCATACACAGAAAGTTTGTGCATATGATCATGCAATACCCTCACCTAGCAACATCAATTACTTTATTCATCTCCTACACCATTAGCTGCAAGTCTAATAAAGCTACTCAGCAGGCAAGGGATTTAATGAAATAAACCCTGAGTTCCTGGGAGGAACCTGTGGTTCCAACTCTAACACTTCTGATCAAATAGAAGCTCTCTTTCTGCTGCTGAGCAATAGATTTTTTTGGATCTTGATCAAACGTGCTTCAAAGGAGGGAGGGCGTAATAATATGGTGTAAGGTATTTAAGTGTGTAGGAGAAAAACTGATTGTGGGAAAAGGGAAAATAAGAAGAAACTATTTTTAAAAAGTAATAGAAATTGATGGGGTCACAGCAAAACAAGTTCACAGCAATTCTTTCAATAAGCAATTCTTTCAATTAAGCTTGTCTCCTAATCATCATTAATAAACCACATAAGCCACAAAAGACAACGAAAAACCCCAGTCTTGCACTGTTACAGGTTGCCAGTCTCCACAAATATTTTCACTTCTGTTCCCCATCTAAGGCTGAGACACCAAGATACAAATATTGCAGAACAAACATCTCCCAGTGGCTATCTAATAGAAGTAAGGATGAAAATAGAGAACATAAAAAAAAAAAAAAAACCAAACAAAAAAACCCACCAACCTACGTAACAGTGAAAGGTCTCAAGTTCTCTACCCCTTGTCTAACAAATGTAAGTACTGTCTGCTTCCTGCTCCTTTCAGTTCCAGGATGGAGAAGGAACAATCTGGCTTCCATTCCTCTGCAAGGAAAAATTCCTTATTGATTCTTCTAAATTAATCCAAACATTTCTTACCTTGAAATGTAATACATTACAGTCTTGAAACTCCTTTAAAATAGCTGACCTAATCTCTTGTGTCTGGACGAACTTCACATTCTGCAGAAAATCTTACCTAATTTTGGCAGGGAATAGGGCACTTTAAAATAATCTTCATAAAACTCAATGAGACTCCTTGTAATATTTAGAGCATAGTCCCCTGATCCTCTTCTGATTGCATCAGGCCTTGCATATAACCGTACCTGTTAAAAAACAAAGCAAAAGACCAATCATTTCAGCATCTACCTTTTAAATCTATCCTACTTGCAGAGAAGAATTATCCTAAGGTTGCTGTGACGTGGCAGGATTATTACCTTAAAGGCAAATAGAACTGTCATACATTTCTCAAAATATATCATAGCTGAAAACGAGGACTACCACAATTAAAGTTACAAAGTTAGAAGTCACAACCTCCTAGTTGCTTGTTTCACCAAATAAAAAACTTAACACTCCTTGCATCAAAACAAATATTTGAAGAAAACACGTGTTTGCTAGAGACATGATGGGAGAGTGGATTAGTATAATGGTTCTCTGCCTACACTGAATGTAGGCAGGATGCAATGACTCAGTAGGAGAGAAGTTCATGGTTTGTTAAAGGCACATTATATCAAGCCCTGAAAATATTAGTAGACTGTGAAGAAAAGAAAATAATCGTTCTCTTTTCTCTGGCAGTGACACAGTTACCCTCGATGAGCTTTGGGAATAAGCTCATTCATGTACGCAAACAATTAACATTCCTGAAACCTCCTTGACTGCTTCAGGCCTCTGTTTTCAGAAAGCAGTAAATCAAAGCTGTTTATACAAGCTACAGACTGCTCTGTTCAGTATAAAGGAGCTCACATATTTGACTACTTGGAGTGAACCAACTGAAGAGAACCCTCATAATTCTGCATTCAAGGCTGACCCTGATTAAGGAGGTAGCAGAAAGCACTTCTTGGTTATTCGCTCGTCCCTGTCCTTACAGTTCTTAACGCTTCCTTAGTGCAAACACAACATGCAGCCAAGAACTGCTAACCAAGAAAGGGACAGAAAGGAGAGCCACTTTTCACTCTCCTTCCTCATTCGCCTGATCAAAGTAGTGTGTGCTTTGTCTCTAAAAACTGTGGCAGAAGGTCTCTCCCTGCAGTCCATAATGACTTGACGCAAATGAGACTACTAAATGTCAGACATAGTACTTTCTGTGGTAGGATTAAATCCCAGCCAGGGTTCTGAGGAAAGCAGTAGGGCAGAAATCAGAAAATATCAATGCAAACATGGGGGAGAAATGTCAGCTTTGGAATGTTTCTAAACACTCTATTATGGATAAGAAAAGCCAATGCGATTTTTTGCTTCAGTGAAAGCATTACCAAGTATTCCTTTGCTATTGGAAGTAACCACTTCAGTTATCCCAGTGGAAATCAGATATCAAACACTGTACCTGTCAATTCTGTTGTAACCTGCTATCTCTTTGTTTTCAGTATGCAGACACATTATTTGCTTCATAACAGTGCCCATCTTTAAATTTAATCTTTGTGTTGTATTAGACTCAGTGCACCATCAACCATACATAGTTACCACTTGTAATGTAAAACAGGTAACGATGTAACCTAATGAGATATGTAATAAAGCAGACTTCCTGTAATCATCACCTGAAAGCATATAAACCATTATCTGAATCCTTCCAAGTCACTATTTTTGTTTATTGCTTCCTTTCGAAGTTAACAGTAGCATGTACATTAAATGTTCCCTCATCTGCTTAACTAAATATATTTTTCAACAAAATAGATATTAACCACAGAGATGCTAATCCAAATGTCTCAAAACCTTTAGTTTGTTGAAGGATGTTAAGAATCACAATTAGATTTGTGATGAACACTGTTTTGTATCATTAAACCTTTATACACAATTTTGCATAATTGCTTTACTGGCACAGCTGACTGTACCACCAAATTAGGAAAAAAAAAAAGAGGCAGCCAACCAATTATGCAAAAAATGATTCAATTTGGCAGTGGCCAAATGTGTCCATAATAACAAATACGACAATGGAAGAGAAGAAAATAATAGGTAGATACAAGAAAAATCAAGGTTCAACTTATTGCATTACAATGTGTCTTTTGGCAAATGCAGAAAAGGCATTTAATAGTGTCTGAGATGGAGCCAAGGTACTAAAGCTCAAAAACCACGATGCTGCAAACTTTCATTTGTCTCCTGCCTGTTACTGCCTAACACTAAACACAGTTTTATTTTGCCTGTACAGTTTCCCTGTGCCTCTCTGCCTGCCCAGAGCAGCTCTGGACTGCCAGGGCCCCAAGGCTCACACCAAGGTCAGCCCAAGCTGGAATACACTTCAGAAATTACCTGTGCCTTTGCCCAGGTCTCTCAGGGATTTTGAGGCAACAGGTATTGCCAAAGCAGCCAGATATCTTCAAATGTTGGGTCTGCTTCTGCCTTTCACCCAACAATCAGTGAACCTGAAATATATGGAGGAACCTTAGACACACCATCACAAGCCTATCCCTGGCCTCAGAAAATTCCCTGTTGGTTAGCAGAGGGCAGGGACAGAGGGCTACCACAGGAGACAATCTGGACACTCTGCCTACCCGGTTAGCTGTTTTGGATGACATTTTCTGAGGTGTCATTCACAACATAAAGAGCTTGGTCCAGAGTTCAGTCTAAAGACTGTCACCTACAAGCTTGAAATTGAAGCCCCCTAACTTCCACTCAGTGATGTCTTTTAATGTGTATGGGCTTACTTTGACCACAAGATATCTTACTGCCAAATCCATCAAATACGGATTATATCATTTCCTTAGCTTATAAGATTCTGAGTGTAAAGTAATAAAGACTGTAAAGTCTTGATATACTGCTCCAAAGAGGAGCTTAAGTAAATAAAACTGAATGAAGATTCAGACATGAGATTTGTTTAGAATAAATTGTTTGCTGGTTTAGTACTTCCATTTCAAAAGGCAGGTAGGTTGTGTTGCTTTAAAACTGTGTTGGACTGAACAGTAATGCCTAATTATTATATACTTTTCCACAGGCTGTTTGATCACTACACTAAGAATTCTACTTACAATTATTTAAATAAGAGAAAAAACAGAAAATCTTCTGCAGGTTCAGGCCTAAATACACAAATAAAAGCACTGCACGTTCTCCTACGAAAGATAAGTAGGTTTCTTGCTTAGGCACAATTCATCACTCACTGCAATGGCACCTACTACCCTGTAAATATTACTGATGCTCTTTTTCATAATCTTTGCAAGATTAGGTTAGACAATTACTTTCATGTAAGTAAGTAAACAAAAAGAGACTAATAGTAATTCTGGGTGCCTATCTGGACACCTCTCAATGTCAAGTATACTTAACAGTTTTGTTGCACATACTTAAAGCACTGTTCCAATGATATCTTACTGCAGTGGTGAATACTTTATATAGCTTTGAGTCTGGCCACAGGTGCCACAGTTTGGGCATTAAGAAAATCAGTAACACATGAATAATGACTAAATGAGACTGTCAGTTTATGTGATTTACTTGGCATCCCATAGCAGCTCTGGTGGCAGTGGCAGAGAGGGATCAGCCTCACTGCCTCCTAACAACCTGCACCATGCACCCTCCATATTTGGGAATTAATAAGGTAGGGACTCTTCAGACAACAGCACACTGATCATATTATGATGCAGCATAGTTCCCTGTGTGCCTCAATGACAAAAGTATCAGAAAAATATTATGAGGAATCATATAATGGCACTGTCACAATACCTAAGAATATAACAAAGTTCACACGATTAACCTAAATTGTGGGGGTTTTTTCTTATCTCCTTTATACCTACATTTGCAACCACTACCAGTTCTTCAACAGAAGTTCTGACTACTAAGACAAAGAAATCCAGGTCTTTCGTTTCTCTCTCAAATGGAACCAGGCTGACCATCTCCTTCCAACCACCACTTTGAGCAAGTAGGTTTGCACCTTCAGCCCTACAACCCAGACCTCCCTGTTATAAGACACAGTTGTTAATAACTCTAGAAGTTACCAGAGATCCCAAATGAAATCACTGCAATGTATATTTTCTCATTCTTTTCTAAAGTGGGCAAAAACATACGTTATTTCTTCTTGTTTGCCTTCTAGAAGCCCTCAGGTAGTTTCATAAGAACTTTAAATAAAGACAATACTCAACCAGACTCAGCTAATATCTAAAAAAAATCATCCTGAAATATTAGTACTTCAAAAATATTAATAACCTAATTCAAATTGTTGGAATGATTTTGGCAACATTATCAGAAAAAATACTAAAACATTCCTGAAATTTGTATGCTAAATTCCACGTATAAGTGATCATGTTATAAAAGTCCATGTTACAAGTGATCAATAGCCTACTTCTCTACAGTTAGTCAAAAGTAGTTGCTATATAAATAAACTTTTACAAACAATTTGTACATTTTGCAACTTTTTCTGTAGTCTCTCTTAATATTTCAGCATTTGTTGCATAAGTCAGAGAAATTTTAAAAATATTTTGTAATACCAGGTTGCCAGAACAGATCAATGTGATTGTAAAATGAAAACTGTTTCCCATAGTGAGGGACAGTAGTGATATATGCTAAGAAATGTGCAACATATTTAAAACCTAACTGAAGTCAGGTTATTAACTACAGTGCATAAGAAAAACCTTCCTGTCTACAGCAGGTAAAAATTATCCATCAAAAAGAAAGTTAGCACTTAAAAAGAAAAGTGCTTTTCTTGTCTTATTACTTCAGAGTGCCTCAAAAAGAATGTGAATTAGTAACTATATACAAGGTACAATGGGAAAAATTCTGACAAGTACAATTGTAGATAGCAACAAACATCTTAATTTTGGGAGAATAATATATTCACTAAAAATGTTTCCACAGAAGTAGAATTGTTCTGTTAAAATCATTACTTTTTTCCTTACCTTTTTTTTTGGCATTAAAATTTATATGAAAAAGAGAAAAGAATGAAAGGAATGAAGAATGGTATGAAATGGTATGAAAGGTTGACCTTGCCTGGATGCCAGGTGCCCACCAATCCACTGTATCACTCTTCTTCCCAGTCAGACAGGGGAGAGAGAATAAGATGGAAAATGACTTGTAGGTCAAGATAAAGCAGTTTACTAAAGCAAAAGTGAAAGTTTTGTGCACACACAAGTGAAGAGGAAAATAACCAGGTTTATTCTCTACTTCCCATTAGCAAATGATGTCTGGCCACTTCCTGGGGAGGAGGGCTTCAGTACATGTAGTGGTTTCTCAGCAGTCAAACATTGTAAACAATGAATGGCTACCCCACAAAACACTCCCACCCCACTTCCTCCTCCTTCCCGTAGCTTTTACACCTGAGCTGATGTCATATGGTATTGAATATGCCTTTGGTTAATTTGGGTCAGCTGGCCTATTTGTGTCTCCTCCCAGGATCTTGCTCTCGATTTGGGTGGGAGGAATGTTACAGCATTGATGCTGTGCTCAGCAGTAGCCAAAACACTGGTGTGTTATCAACACCTTTCTAAATACCAATGCAAAGCACAGCATTGTGAGGGCTACTGGGAAATGAACTCCATCCGAGCCAGACCCAATACAAAGGGTAAGGAAAAACTTGCAGTCATTTTTTCACATTATATGAAATACTTCAGGTCAAACCAAAGGGTTTATAAAGTTCTGCAATGCAGATAGGAGGAACATGGAATATATTCAACATCTTGATCATGGAAATACAAAGTAAAACACATTACTTAGACATGCCTAATTGCACAGAGACTGTTGTCCAACCATCTACCATGGAGGAATTCACTAAAGATAAAAGAAGACCAGAGAGAACCATAACATGCTCTCCCTCTGGCACTAGAAGAAGGCACTAAAAACCTTTGCGAGAAGTGCCATAAGCCTGCCAGCCTGCTTTCCCAGGGAATTAAGGAAGCTGACAACCTGGCAGAAATCAGGATGTTACAATAAGGAGTTTGCATGCCTGAAGAACCAGAGCCTGCCACCTACTTTAGAATTATATATGCACTTATACATTTGAAGTCTACTCTTGAAGACATTATTCTCTATGCCACCTTCTAGCTCATATGTGCATTCCCTTTGAAACATTCTTAGAATGGCATTATCTTTTTAGTGTCACCTAAAGACGTTTTTATTCTTTTATTTATTGTTACAGTGAAGTTTGCTGATCACAATAATCCCATAAAATAGTCTGCATTCATTCTGCAAGGCAACTTTCCTTTAAATGTTAGGCATCTTTTCTGTGTTTTAAGACCACTCCAACTGCCATCCCCTATGCCCTGGGGGGAATCACAGTTCACTGGATGCAAAATACTGCTTCAAGGCAATGAAGTGCATCTCTGTTACAGCAAAGAAAGACTTGTGAAAACAGATGGTTCATTGGGCTCTAACAGCCTAAAACAACACCCATTGACTTCAACTGATTGAGTCCTGTTAACTACAGGGGCAAGAGACATGACTGGTCCAGCCACTGGGCTAGGGACACTTCTGCCAAGGCAACCTTCATCAACAGCATCCACCATGTCTACAGTCCAGGTTTTTAGATCACTGCAGTCCTGGTTATGCAGTTGCACAGGGGGAAAATAAGCAAAAAAAACCCCAGCCCTTTAAATGGCTGTACTTTGGTCATGGCCACTAATAGCTCAGATCATGAGAGGTAGGACTGGATCATATGTTTCTATCTCATGTACTATAGGGAAAATAGCTCTCTGAATCTTGAAAATCTGATGCAGAACATACACAGCAGTAACCATTTGCTGCATCGGGTACAAAGCCAGCTTTGTACAGCATAGAGAATAATACCTTCAAGAGTAGGCTTCAAATGCATATATAATTCTACAGTACAAGGTACATCAGGTGCAAGGCCAGGACAAGGGGACATGATGAATATATAATCCTAAACCCTTGCTTCACATCACATGATACCACAGACATTGCCAACCATATCACTACACAAAACCACTCCTGAAGGCACTCACATCCACGCAGAGCCTTTCCCCAGCCCTGAATGCTGTCATATCACACAGGCCTGTGGAACCAAAAGAGATCTGAACCGCTCTCTCATTTACCTCAACACTATTGCAGTATCTCTCCAAGCAAACATGGCTAATGTTCCAAGCATGGTATATACCTATTTTGCTAATGTCTCAGTGTCCCCTCCACCTTTTTTCTGTCTTTGCTCCATTTTGCTACATGTGCTTAAGTCTGAACAGACTGGGAGCAAATGGGGGTATGGAAATGGAGCAAAAGTCTGCTGACAACATTAAATCTTATTTTCTCAGGCAAGCATGGGAATCAACACAGGAATTCACTTCACAATTAATGATAGTTACCCTTCCCACCTACTTCACAGAGAATTACCGTCAGGTGTTATAAAGCAGCTTAGAGTGCTTTCCCATTATGAAACAGATGTTTCTGTACATCAACTAGTGTCAGCAAAGCCATTCTGGGAATAATGTCTGTCCTTTAATTCCTTTCTCAAAGCCAGCAGACTCCACCCTAAGCACTGTTCTTGGGATGCCCCTCCAAACTAGCTCCAGATCTCTGTGTGACTATACCCATGGGCTCAGCCCAGCACTGGTATATCTAGGATCTCACAATGATTTAAAAATCTCAGTTCAGACAGGACTTAAGCATAAGCTTAATTTTAAATACATGTTTAACCTCAAACATGCCTTTACATGTTATAGCTACAGAAGGCCCTAACATTTCAAAAGAGCAGCCACTTACAAATTTTATAAAGGGGGACAAAACAGTCTTCTGCTCTTTACTTCAAGATCTGTAATACTCCAGCAGCAAGTGACACTCTCAGCTAAAAAACACATGCATTGCTTCTGTTCCTAAAAGCTTCAATTTTCTTGATAATCTGAGATCTCTTTGATCATTTTTTTTGCTCACTATTTTAGGCAGAGGTATTGCTTTTATTATCGTTACATAGATAAAGATATGGTCACATCATGCTTTCAATATAGCAGACAGATGCCTGGATCCAACAGTCTTGGCTGCAAACTCTCTGGATCACTTCTGCAAACAAGGCATTGCATCTCAAACGGGTTTTTAAATGTGATAAATTCAAAATAAATAATGCTTCACTACATACTCAAACAAGCTACAGGCCAGGTTCCACTAAGAATGTGCATGGATTGTTTCACATGTGCTCATAACTCCACACATTTTGTGCATGCTCAAATGCAGTAAATTTAACAATATTGACAAGTGAAGGAGAGAGAGAGGTAGCTGTAGTGAAATATCAATTCCACTGTAGTGAACATAGTTAAATGTGATAATAGCAACAAATGATAGAAGAATGCCTTGTTTCAATCTCTTATTCATTATTCATCATGGACAATACTCAAAAAAGACTGCATGGTACTGAAATGTGCTTACTGAATACTGAAGGGACAGCTCATTTTTATAAGGAGATTACTCCAAACTGAGCAATATATATAGCACTGCACTGAGCCTTAAATACTTTAATAAATTTGGGAATTTTTTTTAAAGCTAGCTGAAACCAGTGACCATTCAATGACCTGATACCTTCTAAGGAAACAGCTTTGCTAGAGATTGGATGGCATTTTTTTTTTAAAGTAAACAAATACTGTCTTTGAATCTTCATTCAAGACTGTTTTAAAAAACCAGTTAAAATAAGAGAAGCCATCAATAAAAATAACATTTATATGAAAGAAATGGTCACTGAGGGAATAGAGAGATGTCTCAGGAAACTAAATGCAAGCATTGCAGTACCTGAACTCTGTTGCAGGGCAAGGGGAAAGAGGCTTTGAACAGACATAGCAGATCACAGAATCACAGAATCTACTGGTTTGGAAAAGACCTCTGAGCTCATGAAGTCTAACCCTCGATCCAACACCACCGTGGTTACTAGACCATGGCACTAAGTGCCTCATCCAGTCTCACCTTAAAAACCTCCAGGGATGGTGAATTCACCACCTCCCTGGACAGCCCATTCCAATGTCTCTCTGCAAAAAATTTCTTCTTAATATCCAACCTAAAGCTCCCCTAGCACAGCTTAAGACCGTGCCCTGTTGTCCTACTGCTAGTTGCCTGGGAGAAGAGACTGACACCCACCTGGCTCCAACCTCCTTTCAGGTAGTTGTAGAGAATGATGAAGAGCCTCCTCTTCTCCAGACTAAACAACCCCAGCTTCCTCAGCCTCTCCTCACAGGACTTGTGTTCAAGTCCCTTCACCAGCCTGGTTGCTCTTCTCTGGACCTGCTACAGCACCTCAATATCCTTCCTGAACTGAGGGGCCCAGAACTGGACACAGTACTCCAGGTGTGGTCTCACCAGCGCTGAGTACAGCGGAAGATTCGCTTCCCTGGTCCTGCTGGCCACACTGTTCCTGATACAGGCCAGAATGCCATTGGCCTTCTTGGCCGCCTGGGCACACTGCTGGCTCATGTTCAGCTTCCTGTCAATCCAAACTCCCAGGTCCCTTTCTGCCTGGCTGCTCTCCAGCCACTTTGTGCCCAGCCTGTAGCGCTGCAGGGGGTTGTTGGGGCCAAAGTGCAGGAACCGGCACCTGGCCTTGTTGAACCTCATCCCATTGGAATCAGACCATCTCTCCAGTCTATCCAGGTCCCTCTGCAGAGCCCTCCTGATTTCCAGCAGATCAACACGCCCCCCCAGCTTGGTGTCATGGTACACTCATCCAGATCATCCATAAAGATATTAAATAGAACTGGGCCCAACACTGATCCCTGGGGGACACTGCTAGTGGCTGGCCACCAGCTGGATGCAGCCCCGTTCACCAGCACTCTCAGGGCCCGGCCCTCCAGCCAGTTCTTAACCCAGCAGAGAATGCCCCTGCCCAAGCCATGGGCTGCCAGCTTTTTCAGGAGTATGCTGTGGGAGACAGTGTCAAAGGCTTTGCTGAAGTCCAGATAGACCACATCCACAGCCTTCCCCTCATCCACCAGGTGGGTCACCTGATCATAAAAGGAGATCAGGTTGGTCAGACAGGACCTGCCCTTCCTAAACCCGTGCTGGCTGAGTCTGATCCCTTGTCCATCCTGTAGGTGCTGTGTGATTGCACTTAGGATGATCTGCTCCATAACTTTGCCAGGCACTGAGGTCAGGCTGAGAGGCCTGTAGTTTCCGGGGTCCTCCTTGCAGCCCTTTTTGTGGATCGGCATGACATTTGCCAACTTCCAATCATCTGGAACCTCCCCAGTGAGCCATGACTGTTGGTAAATGATGGAGAGCAGCGTGGGAAGCTCTTGAGCTAGCTCCCTCATCACCCTAGGATGGATCCTATCTGGTCCCATAGACTTGTGAGGATCCAAGTGGCTCAGCACCTCGTTAACTGTTTCCTCACGGATGTCCAGATGTTTCTGGATAAAACCTTGTAGCATGACCCTCAAGTAGAAAGAAGTGAGAGAAACTTAGGGGGTTCCAGGTGACAGAGGACAAATGGGGGATATAAAGCAAAAAGATGTGTCAGGTAGTTTCAGAGTTGTGAGAATAGGGGAATAGTTTAGTGCACCTCCTTTCTAAATAAACATGACCACATGAGACAAGCATCTAGTTGCCTCATCAGTTCCTCATCTGAACCAAAACAAATGTGACTGCTCCAGCCAAAGGTGCAACAATATATTCTACGAGGAGGAAAAACTGTCATGCAGACATGCTACAATTTCTAACTTAAGATCATAAAATACTTTGGAAAGTTAATGAGCTGCACTCACATATAAATCCAACCAGCGCTCAGCTGGCATACAATAAAATACTGACTATGTCACTGACCACAGTGCCATTAAGATTAATTTAGAGCACTTAGAATCTGTATCATCTTGTTGAAATGGCTCAGGGACAGAAAGTGAACATGTTAACAACTAATGTAGAGCAAATGTAATTACAGACACGATTTCATAGACATTTCAGCCAGCTAAGACTGCGACGACCTCACCACCACATAGTCATTCAGCCTCGACTCTCCTGTTACACCAGCACTAGAGTTCATCTCCTCTCACAGCAACCTGTCAGCCGGATGAGTCAGCTAACTATGCCAACCAGATGGCCAGTGTCCAGGCAAACCAGCTTCCTCACCTGGACACCCATCAGTTCAGTGCTAGAGACAGCATGAAAAGACATTTGTGGAGAGAAGAGAGGACCATGACAAACTGGTTACAGATAAATCTCAGTTATTACAGAACTTCAGCCTAGGACAAAGGTTCAAGTTCTTCTGAAGTGCTATTGCGGGTAACTGTTGAGATTCCCAGTGGTTAAAGCTCCTGCCAGTTCTTTGTAGAAGGTGAAAAATCAGCATAGCTTTAAGAAACAAAGCACAAAGATTTACATTATTTACCTATTACACATACAAACTCTGTATCACAACCCCAGTGGTAAGATGATGTGGGAATGGCTTTTTCCTCCAGAAAAAAAAATCTGCAGCAGATATATTCCCAGGGTTAACACCAATTTTGATTTCCTTTGTTTGGATTGGGATTGGATTGAGTTCTCTTATTCCAAGGACTATTTATTGGCTATTTTATAGGCAAAGCATTCACATCACATATCATTCATAAATGATATTTCACCTATTTTTGGATTTAGACTGCTTTGTCACAAGCGCACATATGTTACCTTCAAGTGATTCCATTTGAAATGATAATATGAAAACACTGTAACTGCTGATTTATATTTTGGCGGTGTCTAGAGACTGTCAATATGACAACAAAGTTCCCCTGTGCTTAGATGACTACACAAATAGGAGCAAGAAATGTTTGTTATTCTCAATCTTCCTGTCTAAAGAGTAAAAGGTAAAACATGGGGAAAATGAACTGTTATCATCTTCATTTTATAAATGAAAGATGCAGAAAGATGGGCTTAATATCAGGAAGGAAATCTGAAAAAAAGACAGAAATAGAACTTGAATATCCTCACTGCGTCAAACTGATAAATCATCTTCTCATAATAAATCATCAAATTACTATTCCTAAAACACAATTTCTGGAAAACAGCATCTTTTCTGTTACAAATTAAAAAAAAGAAAAATGCTGTTTTCAGGTTCCTCAGTCACAACATGTTTTTCAAAAACCAGACCTAAACTTTATTCCACACTGTAGACCTGTACCCCTGAAATTGCTTAACTTAGAAGACATTCTGAAAACTGAGGTTCCCCACATTGATTTGTGTAAGAGTAACCATTCCACTCCCATAATAACACCTTTGGTAAAGTAGCAACCATGCTGAGACCATTTAGCTTTGCTTAAAGGCAAAGGTTTTTTTATTATTCACTTAAAAGTAACTACTTTAAGATATGTCAATAAAGTGGTCCACTACAAAATAGCTAACAAGTAAAGTGATGTACTTGTCCAGAGCATAACAAAGCCAGGGGGAGATACACACAGACTGTACATGACAATCCAAGGATGACTGCAAGAGCATGTCAGTACTTTCATGTTTCACATAAATTCAGCACATAGTGGAAACCATAGTCTGGAAGGTATACATTTCATCATACTTATCATGTTTACAGTATTAAGAAAAAAAAATAAATTGTGGTAAATAAAGAGAACCAAGAAAAGCAAAGCAGAAGCACAGCTCACCTGTGAGCTCAACCGCATTTACTCAAAGCACAGCTTACAACAGCAGCGATCAGCAAGAGGAACACAGAAAAGTATCTTGTGAGCTACATATAAACTTAATAGCTTAATAGAAAAAAAAAAAAAACCTGTTTGCAAGGTAAACAGATTAGTGCTGTAAGGTTCTGAGTTTTAAAGTACCCCCTAAAACTTGTTGGCATTGAGGAAACTGAGCACTTTGTAGACAAGTCTGCATTGTGCTGGATTGAGCCCACGGTACTTTGTGAAAAACTATACTTAGCCCTTAGGAGGGAGAAAAATATGCCCATGGGAAATTTTGTGCTCTGACTGGCATAAAATTCATATACAACCAAAAACAGGTTACACCAGTAAGAACAGCAACCATATTAACGGTGAGAGCTCCTTCAGGCTAAAAACTTGTCGGAGCAAAGAGACAAACAATTAGGCCAGTGAAAACAAAAACCATAAACCATGAAATAGGGAAACAAGAAATCAAATTTTTTGTATGGACACACTAAAATCCACTAAAAAGCTTCATTAAAAGCTCTGGTTCTGACTCTCAACTAATATTTCAAATGTTTTTAAAAAAACTCCAAACTGACAGAACAATAGAAAAATTTTTAAAAAAAGTTAAATGTGCTAATAATATTCAAACACTTTTGCTCAACTAGCCTCTGACAAAACCACGAACAGAATGAGTACTTCAGCCAAAGAAGACATATTAGAAGAGAGGCTGCCATCTATCATTAATGTCTTCAACTGGAAGGATTCCAGCCCCCTTCTGAGAACACCAATCTCAGTGTAAAACATGAGAACGAAAAAGAGAAAAAAAATTCAGAGGCAAATTACAATTATAAATAGAGAAAGCAAAATAGAAGGGCTGAATCAATTGGAATATTAATCCTATTTCAGGCTCCCATCTGAGAAAGATCAAGGCCACAACAAGGAATCAAAGTGATTAACCACTTAAGCACCAGCCAGCAGAGACAGAAATGAGAAGTGGCAGATTATATATAAAAAAAACCCTGAACTGGCAAACAGAGGTTTTTGCATCTTAAGACAGAAGAAACTGCAAAATTCAAGTACTCTGACATATACAAATGGGATAAGAAGACTCTGAAGCATGCTGGTTTCAATCTACAGAACACATATTAATATGTGAATTGTTTCAATTAAATAAAATACTATGACATTTTAACTGCAGGGTTATTAATCAAATCCCTTCCAATATATGAAATGTTCAGATGTTTATGATTATAAAAAAATATCTTTGCACATTTTGTCATTCAAATTACTTTCCTCATCTTAAAACTTCCAAACTTCCACTACTCAGGACACAGTTCCTATTAGAAACATGCAAGTTAATCAGGGATGTCTTCTGCCTGCCTACAGAAAAGGTCAATTTGCTAACAATGCTTTCTCATCAGTCACAGTTCAAACACGGTATCTGATTTACATCTTAACAACCAGCCAGTCAGCTAACCAGCTGAGGTTAACCTAAGTCTGGATGAATATCACACAAGTTTCCTAAAGCAAAACAATTTGGTGAGAGCTGATTTCTTCATTTATATCATTAGCATTAGATTAAAAGAGCATGTTTAGGACAGGATCATTTCCAAGAAGAAACAGGGTTAAAACCCTTGCTTATGAAAAAATTTCCAGGCAATTCCTTCCCCAGGAAGCTCACTAGGACAAAGCGACAACAGGGTCCAATGGATTATGGAAAGATGGAAAAAAGAGAAAATTTTCTGAAACATGGGTATCAAGCACAGTGGTCATAGCACAGGCAAAACAGAACTCCCACTAAAGGTTTGAGTCCTAAATAGCATGTTAATTATGGAAATAGGAAGACAGAAGCATTTTTACCACAGTCATTACTTCAGTTCCTAGCATAATAAAACAGACTGCACAGGTATGGTCCTTTGCTGACAGGGGAGCATATCACTGTTGTTTGAACAGTCCTTCCTTCCCTTTTCCTAACTGATGAAGAAAGCTGACTGTTTAGCTTCCAGCTGACATTCACATCAATGTAACAGCTTCATTAGTCTCTCTCTTTTTAACACTTCTTAGAGTCTAAGATAGCATTCCCTCTCATGAGACATACCCTGACTGCACAGCAAGGTAAATCTTTAAAATGGAAGCCTTTATTTGCTCTCGTTGTATCTCTACCCACAGCATAAACTGTGTCTACAACTGGAGGAACTTCATATTAACAACCATTAAGACCAATTACTACAGCAATATCAACAGTGCACAAGCAGCAAGAGCATTTATGCACTTTAGCAAGTACTGACACAAGAAAATGCAAAATCTTTTGGAAGCTTCTAAACACTGTAAAAGGACAAAACAGAACTTTGCAAGGAAGGTTTCTCTAGGTTTATCATATCAGAACAGGACCTCAAATATCCTTTTTCACAAAGTTTCTGATGCTTGAGTGTTGTTGGCAGGACAACAGAGAAAAGATTCTGTCGTGTAGTTTGTGTACCGTTAATTATGTGCAACAAAGTATCAGTGAGGACTAGAATCCCTGAGCTTGAAAACTTCATTTCCTAAGAGGCAAACTGTCACTAATGTCAAGAGGATCTGGAAACACTATTAAAAACAGAAGGAGACTGAAGGAGCTAGGCTAAGAAAATGAAAATAATTAAAAGTAGATAGCCTTCACATCAATCTGTGAAGGAAAACGCTACCAGAAGTTTTTAAGAAAAACATTTATTTAAATATCAGTGACAAATATTGTGCTGCCAGTTTCACCTAACGCTCTCAAGTAGAGACTACTGCCTCTAAAATATCCGCTACACTTTTCCCATGAGGATATTCAAAGATGCCATTTTCTATTAGGCAGAGCAAAGGGGGGGGGGGGAAAGATGAGGAAAGAAAGAAATCCCAGGGAGAAGCATTATGGCCAGATTGCATGCTCACAGTGCTGATTGACTCTTTCTTAAATGGAAGGCCAAAGCTTAAAATGTTTCCTTGTTCTAGGACCAATCAATCTCACTGATAGCACCCCAAGGGATTAAGGCTACGAGACAGCTGCTGTACTTCCCGAACACTACTCATCCAGATGCTGTTCTCAAGCACATCTGTGCATTGCACTTACAAATCCAAACAGGTTTCCTGACTTGTACAGCTTCATTTGACCATTGCCCAGCTTGCTCATGAAAAATATAAGTTCAGTAGACAGAGATCATGTTAAACAATCATTAGAGAACTTCTCTCTGGGTTTTTTCCTAACAAAATGAAAGGGCCTCATTACTCGCAAAAAAGAAACGCAAACTAACCACAAGATCATTGCAGGCCTGTAGGTGGTGAGCTCAGAAAACAGTAAACTTTTGAAGAAGACACATGGAGATGTGGGCAACCTCATCAGCAGCCTGGATCATGCTTGTGAGGAGAGCTCCCCTTGGTAGCAGAGCGTGGCATAGAAGAGCTAGCAGGCGCACCAGCATCGCTGTGGTTTACAATCCAGCATTGCTCAGAGACACGTGTATGGCAGAGGCAGAGCTGTGTCTGATCTAATAAACCTTGACTTACAACACAGCAAATGACCTGGGACACCATGCTCTGCTGACATTGCTATCCTACTCTCCATTCCAGATCCCATTAAGGGATCCTCATGCTGTACTTGCACTGTGCTCCACTGAGAATTACTCATCTCTCCCTAAAAAGAACAGATGTGCTTCGTTCATTTTACGCTAACAAAGGAATGGGGTCAAATATGAGCTATGTAATAGCTGTAAGTCAGCTGAACAGCTACTGTTCTCCACATTCTTCTCCATGATTTTCTGTATCTGGACACCAAAACACAGACCCTTAAGCAGCAGCAAAGGCCACTCCAATGACCTTCTCTGACTCAAGTTTCACCGATGCACTTGCACAGTCAAGACCCTGAGAAATTACTCATATTTGAATGCTGACTTTTACTGTCATTTCTGCTGAGATGGGTAAGTGCTTTCCAGGCTCTCGAGCAACAGGCATTCTGATAGCTCTATGAATGTTAAAAAAAAAAGTTTAATAGATGGTGGGCCTTTGAGCTCATAAAAACTGAAGCATCTTCATCACACTCAGGAAAGTGTAGATATTTTGGAACAAACTCCAAGTCCTAGGTCACTGATGGCTCAGGAATTATGGAAACAGATTGAGTTACAAGGCTGCTCACATAAGGAAGTCAGTAAGCACAGTAAGGAAAAGATGTGATAGCACTTCACACTGTTTTGGCCCTGCAGCTTAAGAAGAAAACTGAGACAAGAAAGCAAATATAAGTTTAAGGGTTTGTCTACACTGAACGCTGCAATGTTTGAAGAGTTGGTCTGCAATACATTTAGTTCCATGTTCCACAGCATGACCACAACTATACAGTCTCTATTTTAATTAGTGGTATCTCTACACCGGACCTTAGTGAGTATATTACCTATCCCTGCTAGTTTATACACCAGCAGCTTTCCTAGCAGTACATTTCACTGCACCCATATGAACATATCCATGGACTTAAAACCTACAACAATCAATATCAACACAAATATCTAGAAAGCACAGAAATGGATGAAATGATAACACCCTGTGAACATTTCTGTCTCATTTAACTCCTGTGATAAAGAGTTAGCAGCAAATCGAGTTTATTCTGTGGACACAAAACCAGAGCTCCCAATAGGTTTGTATATTGTAACCTAATCTGAAAAGAAAAAAGAGTTCTGGTTCAGAAGTTTCCTGTACACTTGTGGATTTCAAGATTCATTTACTGAAATGAAGAAGCTGGAGAGGAACAACCCAGAAAACAAGAGTATTTTTAGCTCTACAAGGTGTTCGCAGGTAATTTGCAGTCATTTTGAGTCATGATAAACAGCCAATAGGACACTATACTAGTATGAAATTCTATCCAGAATGTTGAATTTTAACTGGGAGAGAAGGGATTTCATTATTGCTATTATTATGATTATTATATTACTATATTGCAAATAGGTACTGTGGAGACACAGCATCCATGATTACAGAGTGTGTGATTCCACAGTCAGCTATTCAAAAAGAAAATTCCAGCTTGCAAACAGTTTGCAGATGTTCAAGATTTCATTAAAAATACATTGTCATATCCAATCGGGAACAAAATGCAAGTTTGCAAAAGTCTTTCAAAGTATTGTGGATTCCTTTTTGTGTTTTGATTTCAGTATAGGCATATTCTAAAATTAATTCTATTTCAAAAAATTCTTGAAACATTAATATTGTTTGAAAATAAAACAGAAAAGATACTTTTATTATTTCTTTTGATAAAATGAAAATTATAAGTTTGCCAAAATTATTTTTTTTTACCACTACTACTTTCAATTACCATGTAACCTGATCATGTAGATACCACCACTATAGTCTATAACTGTCAGTGGTTACTCCTCTTTCACCATCCTGAGGTTCAGTGGCCTGCATGCCAAGGCCCAGCTCTGGTATTGCCTACCTGTATAACTACTGAAAAAGAGCTACAAGAAAGTCTGGAGGCAGATAAAACTGTGAAAATGACAGAGCTTAAGATTCTCAAAACATCATCACTAGCTCAGGAATTCAAGAAGAAAACACCAACACAAAGGTATAAAACCACAGAGAGTGGTTTCCCAAGCCCCACTGGGAATCACCACCTCCAATCATCACCACCAACAGTTTTGTCAGAGTTGGTGGAAGATGGCAGCTCAGCAATACAGCATCTACTGAAAGGAGCCACACAGGACAATCCTCCCCAGCCAATGCCAGCCAGGCCAGCAAAGACTGTGAGCAATGGTGAGCACACTAACACTGAGCCCAGCAGCTCATTAACTCCTAGGTATCTTTTGTGTGCATTATCAAACAAATAATTGCTTCACACTAAGGTGAACACATCCTATGTGCAGAATCCTTTTGTTACCCAGCCCAAACAACTTAACAGGGGTTTTTACAGGCCTTACTTTGGCAACAACAAAATTCCATTATTGGCAAAGCCAATGACTGAAGAGGCACTAAACATGTAAATCATACTCATGATTTTACAGAACCAGGACATCTACTTCCCCTCCAATCAACTAATAACAAAGTAATTTATCTTTATATAAATAAAAGAATAAAATAAAAAAAAGAATGTGTTTTACTTAAAACAGTCTGGGGTTAACCATACTGGACAATTGTGCGTTGCCAAGCACTGATTTGATTTTCATTATACTGCACTGACAGCAAAGTCATTTATCTTTTCTGCTCACAGTCTCCTTTTATCTTTTTCTTATGCTTCTGTATTTTTACTCTATCCTGCAGTGTAGCTGAATGCTGATGAGCAGAAAATGGTACAAAACCGCAGACAGTCTCTTTCAAATTAAAAGTTCAGGTATGGAAGGTCCAACTTTTTTCCATTTTGAAGTTCCCAAAGAAGCTGTATATTTGGCATTGTCCAGCTATATAAAGATCAGTTAAATACATCACTAGTTGTCCTCCTCGAGAGTAGACAAGCTTTCAAACAATGATATGATGTTTCATTCATGGTTCTAATATGCTTCCCGTTGAGAAATTATCTTCCTGTCACCGCAGCCCTGGATGTTTAAATAAAATATAGAGCAAACAATGGAAAAGCAGTTTTCCACATATCAGATCCATAATTTTTACAATTTTTTTTGCATTCACCTTGTTATATTTGTAGATTACTAGCTTTCCATAAAAATAAGGAAAAATAGAAATATAAAGAAATATAAAGAAGAAACAAATCTTCCCAGTATTATGGTACTTAGCCCTTAACTGTGTTAGCATCTCCCCAGGGATGTGCATATGACTGACTTTTTTATCAATTCACGAGCTGAACTTGCCATTCTTAGTTTGTTAGTATTGAATTAAGGTTGGCTTAACCCTGTTTTTCACCAAAACAAAACTGAAGTATTTAACGTCATGAGGGACAATACATTCCTCTTGAAATAAAGTCATATTAAATTTCCAAAGATTTATTCAAAAAACAAATGTAACAGAATTACAGTCAAAACATTATAGCTTATGGTTAGAGTGATGCTTCACAAAGCAGACACTTTAGTTGCATCTCAAGTTCTACAGGTCTCTGTGTTGTGCACGTCTGTATACCAGAGGGTCTCCGTACCTCCACTGTAACGCAATGGCAGTCTGTTCAATAGCATAAATAGAACCTAAAGAGGGATTCATAATATTCCAAAACAGATACACTAACTAAAATGCACTCAGAAGAGTTAAAGATGGTCAATCTCACCACTGCAATTGCAATTGCTAATGTTACTAGATTTCTCACACAGCAGTGACCTGAACCATAATTACACCCATGACTTCTAGCAATAGCCTTCATATTTTCCGTTCACCTGTTTAGGCATATGTATGATCACACTATTAGAATCTTTTTCAGTAAAACTTTTTAGTAGAGTTGCATCAAAGTTCCTTGTCACAAAACAGAACATGCAACTGCCATTTTCTTGTTAGTCATGAACACTTCTGCCACATCAGCTGAGACATGCAGTAAGGAATGTGTCCAGAACCAACAAGGACAAATAAGCAGAAAACAGTGTAGTCTGCAAAAAATTATTTAGAATAGTCATATGTACAAAATGCTCCTGGTGAATCTCATGTCACTGACTAGCTGGTTGGTAAAACAGCAGAAGAAATTCAACATCAGTAAGTGGAAAGAAAGGTGAACAGGAAAAAATAACCTTAACTATGCAGACACAGTAATAGTCTAAATCAGCTATAGCTCAGGGAAGAACTCTTGGAGTCACTGTGGACAGCTCTCTAAAAACGTCAACTCAGTGCTCAGAAGATATTCAGTAGGCAAACACAAAGTTACAACTGATTAAGGAAAGAATAAAACCCAAAACATTATTATGCCACAGAACAAACTCAAGCATATAAACTTTGAGCACTCTAGGCAGTTGTGGCACCACCCCTCTCTTCTGCTCAGTGTTTCAAACAGGCACTGGAGAATTTAAAAGGCACAGAGAAAGATGGTAATCTCTCCCATAGAAGGAGAGATTAAGTACTTTTGAGTTCTTAAAAAGGACAGCTAAATCATCTATAGAATCAGGACTGGTATACAAAAGCAAATGAAGAACCACCAGTCACTGATCATCACAGAAAAAGAAGAGAGCAGCCAATGAAAATGTGGAATAAATGCATTTAAGTAAACAAGACATGTAAGTAAAATACAGATCTTGTTGCCACCAATTGACAGAGAACACAAAATGCAACAGCTTCCAGTGCAGATAATGTACATTTACAGAGAGTAGGTCCTTTGGTAGATACTAAACTAGTGCTCCATGTATAACTCCATGTCAGGGTCACTGACAGCTGGAGTCTAGGAGTAATACTGCACTGGTTGTCATCTCTAAACTGCTCTACTTACAGGATATAGTAAAATATTTTCCTCTGTGGCTGTTCTTACATTAGGTATGTTGTGGTTTTTTCTAAATACAGGGAAACAAAATGTCAGTAAATTAACATGATTCGATGGTCAGCTCTGGCTGTGGCTCCCTTGAACAGTGCCTCTTCCTTACGGATAATACATGACTTTTTCCTCCAACTATAAGGATCAACATAGCCAGACTCCAGGAAACAACTGATAATGGATTCTTAATAATCAGGAAGGTGAGGTTCAGATAGAGAAATGGTAACAACATCTCACTCCTCTGAAGGACCTCATTCGTAATTCACACATACCAAGCACTGGCATTAACTTCTCCACCTGAGTAATAACGACAGCAGCTTGGATGTGAAAGAGTGACACCTCCACAAGTCATCAAGAGTGGTAAAAAACTCAGAGAGTTTAATATTGCTCTTATTCCACAGTTATGATGGCATATCACTAAAAAGGACAGTCACGCATTCCCTCCTTCTCCCAAGTTAGATCCATGGACTATACACACACTGGATGAGGTGGTTCAGTCAAAAGGTTATTAAATTTTTTTGTTAGTTTCCATTTGGATTATTGCAATGAACAGGCTCACTGTCCAGCCGTAGATCACTAGATTTGACAGAAACAATACAGCACAAGTGTGCAGGCAAGGGAGGGGAAGGGATGACGCAAGTCTGTTCAATAGCGGCTTTCAGCTACAACTGCTTTATCCACAATGCTAAAATGCAACTTACAGTACAGTAGCCGTATTTGAACTTGGTTTGCTGAATAAAAAACACACAAGTCCTTGGACTTAAAAGACACTGAGTCTGAAGTTACTAGATGCCACAAAGCAGACACTAAAGAGGAAAGGACATGAAAATCTGTGGTTAAACGTTGTTAGGTAGAGGGGATCTTGTTGAAGTTCAGGTGACAGAGCTCAATAAATATGCAAAACCACTTCAACTTGTAAATATTAATTGTAATTAATACAACTGTTCATCTTAATGAAAACATCCCAGCATCATTAAATCCCGTCTCCAGTTGAGAGGAAGCATCTTTCAGAATAGACAGATTCTGCAAGTAAAATCATTTTTGTTCGTTTCTGGACTTACTCATGTAGGTACAGCAAGGTATCATTGTACTGGTGAGTTCAGTTAGGAACAGACTGTATAATTATATATAAACACTACACATGCTGCTAAGCAAAAACGTACATAAAAAACAGTACTCAGAATATTTCTTCTTAGCCATCAACCACTGAATAACAGAACTGTGAAACCATGCAACTCTACACTACCAGCTGCACTATGATTCATGGATCCTTTTTATCCTCACAGTACTTCATGGTAGTATAATCATTCCTAGTCATGTGTGATTCATCGAAGTATTTTGTAGTAAAGACAAATGTTATAATATGCCCTATTGTAACCATGCAAATCACATATTTTCATTTCCATACCTAAATTATGCTTTCGCTGAACTTTTTCTGCTGCTCAAGCAGCTCTCACATACCATGCTAGTTAGGCATTTCAAAGTTGTTTCATAGAAAGGAATCCCAAGTTTTCTTCATGCCCTTTCACTTTCTCAAGCCTCTTCATGCTTTACACATCACTGTTTTGAAAAGCTTTGCACTAGGTTCTTAACTGAAAGCTATCCCCCTATCTCTTCTGTATGTCTCACGTTTCCTGTGGCCAGAAGTTAATGTAAGTTCACTTGGCAGACAAACCTTATGACACTTCATACAGCAATTCTGAATGACAAGTCCTTTGTGGATCATCACAAGCCAAGCAATACAGAGACACAAGGAAAAGTTTCAAACTTCCTTTTTCTACATCAAGATATCATATTCCCAAGGAATTCATCTTCCTGCTCTCTTGGAGCCTATTAACTTTAACAACAGATGTAATATTTTTTAGTAGAAACCTTAATACAGTCTTATAACTGCTCACATTAACTGTCTAAATTTCTAGTTCAAAGCTAATGGTTTTGGCTCAAGAATAAACATTAAACAGCTTTAAAGAAAGTTAAATACAAAACAAGTACAAACCACCACTCCACATTTCACAGGTAAAACAGCAGCTCACTATAAAGATTAAATACAACCAGAGCACGGGACGATAGCACGCTTCGAAAGAAGGGCAGAATGCTACCACTACCTTTGCTGGTGCTTATCACAGAAAGGTGATATAGTCAAAGTACTGTGGACTAAAATAAAATCAGATGATCCCTGTGACCAGTATGTTCTCTTACCCTAGAACTGCATATTTAGCATTTAAAACATATGGATTGCTAAAGAATCAAAACCAAAGGCTAATGATGAGAAGAAAACCAAGTTTGGGCTTCAATCCCTTTCCATCCTCCAAACCCAGTTAGCAGAATTTTGGGAAAATGCAGAGAATTATTCCTTTAGTATGGAGGGGAAAAAGACAAAAACATGTCTTCTCTGATGCAGCAGTGGCAAAAAATATATTATTTTATAAGTATTTATTTATAAGTATAAACAAATATATATATTTATATAATGCATATGTTCCAAGTACTTATTTTATGAATGCATATGCATTCATACACATGACTTTAAATGAAGCAGTACATGTTATCACTCATTGGCATTCCCATTTGGGCTTCTATCTAAAAAACAGACATCTATCTATCAGACAAAAAAACTATCAAACTTTTCCACCAGGTATAAATAAGTTTCCCTTTTTTCCCATGGTATTTAAAGGGCAACAATAAACTTACAACAACATTATCAAATTTTAAATATATAGGAACACTTCTCAGTAAAACAAAACACAGCATGATGTACTGTTGTTAACCATGGAGTGTGACTTATTTAGCCAGGGTACTGGAAAACTACAAGAAACATGTGGTATGCAAATGATTCAGTAGGTATACGTCTTTCTCTGAAATTCCTACATAGGAATTCACTTCTCTATTTCCTTCTCCACATTTTATTTCTTCTACCTTTTATTGTCCTCTTCTTTTAACTTTATTAACTAAGGCACCACTTGCTGTCCTGAGGATACAAACTCTTAATTGAGGTTCCAAGCTGCTGTGACTACCAAACTATCACCACTTTCAGGAGGGAAGAAAGTGTGGATACTCCCCGAGGTAAATGCTAATAACTACCTTTTGCTTCTTATCCCATTCCCCCCCACCCCGTAATTTCAAATAAATAAAATCTTAGTCTTCTCATTCTGTCCCACATTGCCCCACAGCACCACTGCATGCTGTGAAAAATAATGCATGGCTAAATATTTTTCATGATAATCCACTGTGGAATAACTTTTTTCAATATACTTTAGGTCATTTACCCTTCAAAGAGAAACATAATCTGCTTTCAAATTATGCTGTTCCAAATACAAAGATAACAGGCTCAGTTCTCATTTCTGACTGCTCTTGCTATGTCTCAACAGCATGCAGCAGCCAGAAAGCTCCCAGGCAAGAGCAGCAGAGGATCTCCTAGGGGTACCATTCAGTGGAACCAGGCCAACAAAGCTGGTTCTCTGCCACCTTCCCCCACTTCACTGCATGAGAGGGGTGCCAGGGGATGGGGCCACATGCTGAGCTTGAGCAGTTGGACAGTCACAGCAACTGCTGCGAGATGGAATAAACTCAAGAATGAAAGCATTGCCTGAAAGGCGGTTGGTCACCCCGGCTATTGCCCTATGCCAACAACACCCTTGCAGAGTAGCAGGGAAAGATGTGTGAAGCCAGGCTAGACCGTGGAAGACACATTTATAGAATCATAGAACGTGCTGAGTTGAAAGGGATGCATCAGGATCAAACAATCCAATTCATGGCCCTATGCAGGACATCCCAAGAATCACAAGATGTATCTGAGAGCATTGTCCAAATGATTCTTGAAGTCAGACAGGCTTGGTGCTGTGACCACTTTCCTGGGAAGCCTATTCCAGTGCTCAAGCACACTCAGAGTGCAAAACATTTTCCTGGTATGTAACCTAAACCTCCCCTGACTCAGCTTCGTGCCATTTCCTCAAGTCCAGTCACTGGTCACAAGAGTGAAGAGATCAGTGCCTGCCCCTCTGCTTCCCCCAGTGAGGATGCTGAAGACTGCAATGAGGTTTCCCCTCAGTCTCCTTCAAGCTGAACAAACCAAACAACCTCAGCCACTCTTCGTAAGGGTTCCCCTCCAGACCCTTTACCATCCTCGTAGTCCTCCTTTGGACATTCTCTAAGAGCTTAATGTCTGTTTTATAATGTGGCACCCAACAACAAAGCAGAGTGGGACAATCCCCTCCCTTGACCGGCTGGTGATGCTTTGCCTGATACCCGCCAGGACACGGTTGGGGCATGCTGACTCATATTCAACTTGCCGTCATCTACGACCTCTAGGTCCCTTTCCATGGCACTGCTTTCCAGCATCTTAGTCCATTCTGCCACATGATTAAAAAAATCTTCAGAAGAGGTACCTGAAGTGTGAAATAACCTCAACAGAAGAACAAAACAGCTTTGTCAACCCTACAGACATCTTAGCAGAAGAACAATTTGACTAGGTCCTCTACTCATAAATACACGGGTAAACACCATAAACCTCCAGGTAGCAAAAAGTACTGGGACAAAGGCAAAAATAGGATGGCATTTGTGCAGGTTTTCCAACACTAAAACAAGTAAAGGCAATTCTAAAAGGTGAACATTACAGACATCGGGCTGTCGGAAAAGGAGGAGTTGGGCTCACAAGAGGTATGAATCTCTTAAATTAGTGGTTACTTTCCTACCACTGGCTATAAAAACTGGGAACAAACAGGCTAAGTTTCTTTTTCCTGTATGAAAAATATGATTAAAACTTAGCTAAACCCTGGTGGAGACACAGGTCTATAAATAAATAAAAGCACACATCACTCTCCTCCCTCAAGAATACTGTTATCTGTCACTCAACTAGATGTCAACTAAGTCACCTGCCTCAGTAATCCATTTTCGCTGCACAGAGTGTAGTTACTACAGTAGGTATACAGGATAACACTGCTTTGACTGACAGATGTTCAGGCTGGTGCAGGAACATGTTCACCTTTACGTTGTTCTGGAGTGAGATACCTCCCACAGATTATGTGGTACTCGTTTTTGCTTTTATAACAAGAGCATGTCTCTTATGGAAACATGTTAATAGACTTGCTACTTCCTTGGACATCAGAAAGCAGAATTCATGTTGACGCCAAGGACAGAGACCATAACAAATAAGTTAATGAAGTCAAATATGACAGCAGAATATAGGAGGCATAAGGAAACATGAAACAACATAGTACAAAGAGCAGAGCACAGCTCGGGTGTTCAGTCTTTACTATGAGTTGTATTGTCACAGTACATATTACTAAGCATATGCTCATTAGCACATGAAAGGAAAAGGAAAGATAGTCTCTCCTTTACATCTCACTCCTTCTCCTGCTTGTAATGTTGAAAATGGGAGGAACTGCAGAGACTTCACACAACTCTACTCTGGGCAAATAGCTGGGAAGGAGCAGAAAGTACTAAGAGTCTCAGAGACCTTTCTTTCTTTTCATTAGCCAGCAGACCCCAGATGAAGCAGCTACAGGCTGAACTGCTCCTGAATGTAGAGAATTACAATTAGGATGCTGTTCTGACAACCATCAGGCCAAGAATTACATGTGATGCCTCTTTCTTTCTACTCACTGTTACTGCAGGCAAGCTATAAACCTACAAAATAGCCACAAATTAAGAAACTGATTTTGCTTTTTAACAGTCTTCTTGCTACTACATACGAAGTACACCACTGCCCCCAGATACTTACAGGTGATCTTCCCACCCAAAACTAAAACAAAATAATGTTCCCAAACTAAAATCTTTCGATTCAATAGTATTATTTGCAGACTGCAGCTGGGCACTTACGTTAATAAAACAAATATCACATTTAAATACAGCATGTACTACAAGTGCTGACAGAGAGAATTTTTTTAAAGTAGTAAGCACAATGTATGTTCAGTGTTTTCCTAGCGTATTTGACTTGGAAATTCAACAAGAAATCAATAACAATGGATTGTAGTTTGCAATTTATGTTTTTAACAGATTCCCCTGCATATTCAGTTTAGCATGGATGCTGATCACATAGGGTTTTGTTTGTTTGTAGCACATTTTGTAGCTATAGTATTTAAAAATTAATAAACTAGAAGTCATTTTCAATATACAAATCTGAAGCAGAATGGATAAACAAATACTGATGCGGTCAATCTGAAAAGGGTACAATTTCTTTGGATTATTATTGTATTACATTACAGTTTTCCACATAACTAAAATAATTCACAATAGTAAGCACTGAACTGAATAAAAGATACTTGTAGAACGAGCCTTTGCTTTTACTACAGAGAAGATTTCATACAAGCAAAAGAAAGCACAAATACACCTATACATATTCATATGTACTTTTCTAGCTCAACATAATCACACACTTCCCAAAACATTCTTCGTAACAAGCATTTTTTATTCTGGGGAAGGCAAGACTGGGACATTTGTAATGAAGACCAAAAGTGAATGGGCATCATCACATGACTATGAAATTTGAGGACATATAAAGATTGAACATTACAAGTCTGCATCAAATCAGCCTTCAGAAATACGCCTGGTGTTTCCAGTGTTAGCTGTTACCTGTCTATCAGATACATGTGTGGCCTCCCAGTGGTAAGTGATGGGCTAACAAAAGTTACTTTGCAGGGCTTCAAAAGTAGAGCACAACTCTGGAGCTGGACTAAATTCAGGTTGCAGAGGAAGAAAACTTAATTTTAATTGAGGACTAATTCTACTTTTGATAGCTAAATCATTCTGCTGTAACCAATATGCTCACCCACAAAGAATTATCTCATGTGTAATTGCTTCAATACTGATTAATAAATAATAACTGATGAAGAAACTTTGCTGGCAGTCACTAATCATCAGCTGAAGAGAGGGTCTAAGGAAGAGCCTTAGGCCTTTAATTCAGGTTGTCATTAGCTGACAGAAATTGCCTGGTTTTGAGGTCATTCCTATTAAATAAAAATACTAATACATTTTTCAAATACAGAATAATTTTCTAAAAGCTACAGGTTGAACTGTACAAAACGTGGATATTATTTTAGACAGGAACTGATATTTTCATTTTTTTCTAGGAAGTAACAAATGACAAAACTCACTGGGAAAAAAGTTATTTTGGTGTTCAACATGGGTTTTTTTCTATTTTTTTAAGACTATTAATAAAAGTCAGCTCTTTAGTCTCCTCAGACTGACCCCCACACTGCAGATAAAGGGATGCCCAGCACAGCTACACTACACTACTTCCAGTCATCTTGTTTTAAGGACATGGATAAAACCATGATCTCCCACGGTGCTGGAACTAAACCAACATGAGCTGTTGGACATGCACCAATTCTAACCTAAGTCTACTTATTTGACTCTGTTCACTAGTCCTTCCCGGACGAAAATGATTCTTCACTTGTGCAGAATCAAGAAACTATTACTGCATGGATCCCATTTTTGAGATCACTGTACCTTTTTGTGTGATACTGAGCCAAAAGTGAGTGAGCCCCCCAAGCACATGCTTGAGATAATTCAGTGCCAGGACATTTATGCAGGCTCTCTTTAAGCCAGAGAGCACTATGAAAACAGTAATTATCTTATTTTCCTTTAGCCAAATTATTAGAGCTCCTCCTCACTGGCCAGCATAAGACTTAAATGTACTGCAAAGTACTGAAGTAAGATCTTTAATCAGGAGCTTGTGATCTCTAATTACATCTTAGATAAAGTAATTACAAAATAAAAGCAGTGCAATAAAGGTTGGCCTTATTGTGGTATGACTCTTATCGTAAGATCTTTCTTAGCCTCAAGATCTTTTTCTGTATTATGGCAAATTACTCAGCACTGATGACTTTACAGTAATGTTTAATACATCTGAAACCAAGACATACCTGCTTGTAGAGGTCTCTTCAAAATGGAATGCGCATGGGCTCAGTCAGACAGTGGAGGTCCTGCCCTGAGCAGCTGATCCAGCTGCTGTCAGGCACACACCACCAGCCCTGCAGCACATGCTGCAACCATTTTGGAATAGAAGTGGGAGTAGGAAAAGTGAAACCACACAAAATTCTTCTTAAGGTACTGTGTTCCATCAGCATTCCTCCTCCCACTCACCACTACCCAGCCAGATAGCCACTTTCTTTCATAGCTGCTCATTCCCATCTGCTCTGGCACTGTCTGCACTTGTCTCTAAACCCCTGCACCCAGAATTCCTCCTGATTCCACTCCTTTCCACACACTTTCTTTTTAGCAGATACTTGCCCTGACAAGAGAAACACTTTAGAGCTGCCAGTTGGTATTTTATTTCCATACCTATCTCCACATCCCATCCACAGCAAAAAAGAATGGTAGAAGGGTAATCACCCCAAAACATCTCTTTCCAGCAATATGTTCATCTCAATTGATACATTGTGCTTTGTCCCTTAGTGCCCACGCCTTCCACTAACTGAAAAGAGAAAGAATTAGCAGGAAAAAAAAAGGAATTAACTTACGAGACAGTGAAAAGCCATGCAGGATATAGCGAGTTTCCATGTTCACTTGACAAAGGAATGAGAAACAGAGGCTTTGAAGAATAGAAGCACAGCTAAACATGAAGTACCGTAAAAATTAATCCAAACAGGGGGAAAAATAAAGCAACAATAGTAGGAAAAGGCCTGGTGAATTGAAACCACACATAAAGACAGCAACGAAAGAGACACAGAGATGATGTAACATACAATACAATCCAGCCAACAATATTTTGCTTTTAAGAATTATTCATAAAGAATATATATAAGAGGTATGATTAGGAAATGCAACATAAGAGTAGAAGCAAGCAAGCATGTGGAGATAAGTGGAGTTTTCTGGATTATCATACTGTGCCAAGATGACACAGATCCCATGATTTCCACCAACTACAGCTCACACCTGCTAGAGTCATACAATGATCAGCTAAGCTTGCTTGTAAGGGCATCCCTCCTCCCTCAATACTGCACTACCTCAGGCACCACTCTGGTAGAACTACACTGCTCCCTAGACCACAGCAACACAGATGACTGCACCACAACCCTTTCCACAGGAACAAAGCCCCTGCCCAAAGACAAAGGAAGTTGCAGTGATTTCCTGTAATCCCAGATTAATCTAAAAAACATATTGTATATCTGTAATGCATATAAAAAAGTCAGCTCTGATTTTAAATTACCTACTCTGGAAGGGATTCTGATCAGGTCCATATGGACTAAAGAGTTATGCTAATGATTTACATCCACTGAGCTGTGCTGCTAGAAAATAACTGCTTCTCTTAATTCCAAATTAATTTTAGTGTATGAAATATAGAACATCTTCGTGTCTCCAAGAATTATATAGGATATGGGAAAATTACTGTTTTAATTGGCTACCTAAGCTTTCCAAAAGTCAGTTTCTATTTATAACTTGACTTGTATTGAATGTCACACTTAGGTTTAAACTAATTTTGAGGTCTTTGAAAAACTGAACAGCTAACACTTAAGCAGTTTTGAGGAACAAATCTGCTTTTAATCTCACAGTTAATTCTGTTCCTCTCAGAGTTTATACACTCTTGACCACAGCATTTTATTAATACTGGTCAGCTGGAAAACAGGTGAGATTTTAATCATTAGCATGCTGTCAAAATTTGAAAGGTCAACCCCCTGCCCCCAAAACATTTTGTGACTCAAAACCAGGTTTAGAGAAGTGTCAAAAGAAAAGCAAAACTACATGCAGTGCGAAGTCTTTTAGATGTCTACAATATGTTAAAAAAATAAATATTATATATTAATATATATTAATATATTATTTATAATAATATTGTATTTTAAATAATAAATATTATTATTTATATTAATTATATATTAAATATATTATAATATAATATACATTGCATTAATTGAATTGAAGAAAGATTCACCAATGCAAGAAATTGCTTATTATGATGCTTCAATTGAAGGTTTGTTTGATTTTCCTGAAAATCCATTCATTTTTAGAAGCAAACTTACTTTTATTATACATTTATATTAATTGCCATGGGAGTAACTGCATTTTAATGAAAAAGTGGCTTTGAAGGAAACCAAAAAGTTGAAAATTGAACGTGCAAGGATTCAGATACTTTCAAATTCAGCCAGTAGTGTCCATGAACTCCTGGTACTGCAATACAGGAGACTCAAAGAGATGGATTACCTCAGCAATTCATCTGAAAGGGCACAGCTCTGAAATGAAGTGCCTGTTGTGAATTCATATCTTAAAAAATACTCTTTCAACAAAACTGAACCATGATTAAAGATTATCAGATACCAAATGGACTGAAAAATAGCAGGATATATTTAACCAATACCCCAGTGTGAACTATTCTGGTATTCCTGGACAGTAATGCCCCTATCACAGAGGTGTATTATGAAAAACAAGAGATAAAACTCTAGACTAACCAAACAATCTCAGACTATCTCAATCTAAGTAGGCTTTTGGTCTTCAAGTCCTTGTAAATATTAACCTGCTAATTTGCATAATTGTGGGCATAATTCTGGACAGTGATACTGTCAAGCTTGTGGAATATACATACATCCAAATGCACTGAATCAAGAGACTCAAGCATAACTATCAAGCTCTAGTAGCCACAAATTCCTAGCAAATAAATACTTGGATTTTCTCTTCAGATTTGTTTTAAACCTAAAGTCATGAGACCAGTTTTGTCAAACACAAGAGCAGCAGAAAATTATCAAGTATCTATAAGACATGAGTGTGCTTTTGTCTTCAGGTTACCAAACATACTCAAGAAGCAAAAGTCTGCAGGATATGAGCTCTGAACAATACTACCAGAAAATGAGTTGAAAAGAAAGTAGGTTTTATGTTTCAAACTGACGATGGTCCTAAGGCCTATCCCACCACGCTTCATATAGTTGCTGACACTAATGTTGAAACACGAACTGCTCACAGCTGGTTCTCAGATGAGCCCAGGACACTTCAGAGTGAGATAACAAAGCAGCTTTATGTAGCACAAACTTGCAAGCATTACTCTGTATTAGAGCTCAAGGAACATGAGACCTACCTACCAGAGAAGACACTAAACAACTTTCATCTTATTAGAGCCCTCAGTGTTTTCTTAAGTTGAAAATTACCAGGCATTCTTAGCTTCAGGCTAAATCCTTCACCAGGTGAAGTACATTACAATGAAAATCATCAAATCCTACCTGAATTGAAGTCTGTTCCAATACTGTCTGACAACAAGTCAGAAACAGCCTGATACCTCTACCTTGTTCTCCTAAGCCAATGAACACTCCTCTTTATCAGTGAGTGTAGTGATAGGATGAGGAGTAACAGTTTCAAACTGAAAGATATTAGATATGAAGAAATGCTTTACTGTGAGGGTGGTGAGACACTGGAATGGGTTGCCCGCAAAAGCTGTGGATACCCCATCCCCAGATGTGCTCAAGGACAGGTTGGATGGGGCTTTTGAGCAACCTGATCTAGTGGAAACTGTCACTGCCCATGGTAGGAGGGGCTGTAACTAGATGGTCTTTATGGTCTCTTTCAACCCAAACCATTCTATGATTCTATGACTATTACAAAGTCAGAGACAACCAGTTTCTCATCCCAAAAGCAATAGCAATTGTACCAATATTTAATCTGCTGGAAACAACACTAAGAACCAGGCATCCACTCCTCCTCCTTCCTTATTCCTTTACCTTGGCACTTTTGAGTTCCTTTTCTAAATTAACTCACTGTACTGGCAAGAGAAACAATCTAGAAAAATAAATAAATAAATAAATACACTAAAACCCCACCAAAAATCCAAACCACAAACTCGAAGCCTTTCAGCCATCAAAGGTAACATGAGAACTGCAAGCATGGCCTCAGCAGTTCCCACATCCTTGTACTCATAGGTTAAAGCACCTCAAAGAACCGCTTCCTAGTCGTGCTTCCTCCTTTTGCGGGGCCAGAGAGTAGTATCATAGTCTGCCAGCCATGGTATGAAAAGGGCTGAAGAGGAGTGAAAGGCCCCCACTGTCCTATCCAGCTGTTCTAGTGACAAAAACAAAACTTATTTGCTGACCCCTTCAGTATGGCCTAAATGAGAGACGCCAATGCAGTGGGGTTTCCTGGGTCCACCTTCAATCAGCACAGCCTTAAATCCATGCTAGGGCTCTGGCAGTTGCATAAAAAAATGTGGATTACAGATGTGTTTTGGCTGAAAACTTAACACATTTTCATTTATTTTTCAGGTCAGTTTTCAGCCAGATCATATGTACAGAGGTGAAGGCTGGTACAAGCAAGGTAAAGAATACCTTTGGTCAGAGAAGATGGGATCAGCTCCCTCCACAGCAGCACAATGCTTAGGCTGGCTCAAAGTGTTTAAGGAGATGTTTCCCGATATGATCAGCCTGCAGTCCTTCCTCATGCCCCCACGCTACAGCACAAAGTCATACAGCATTTGCAAAAGTATAAGGTAAACATCCCTTTGTTCAGGTGCACAGATCAAACTGCCGTCTAGTGCTTTGCTTCCAGAACTAGCCCTGTTTTGTTATTCACAGTAACTAAGAAGGAAGGATTTCTCCGTATGTTCACCTGAAAAATCAAAATGACAGCTCTGTGAAATATTCTATCAAGCTGACAGCATTTCTCATGTATGTTTTGGCTTGTTATACAGTTTTGAGCTTGATATTTGTATACAAAACCAAAACTGACATAAATAAAGGTCACGGTATAACTCCTGGAACCATGCCTATTGGGAAACAATGGCTTCAGAAAATTAGTGCTTCCATCAACCTCAGGAAGCAGGTAGGTTGCAAAGTCCTGCTCCTGAGCAAGAGATCTAAGAGAGAGATTATTATATCAGCCTCCTGAGCTAGCACACAGCAAATCACAGGACATGTCAGTACTGAAGGAAGAAGATTAGAAACCCTACTACTTCCTTAACCCAGTACTACTGTTTCCTTTTAATAAATAGTCTCATGAATGGTATTGAAAAGACTACAGGAAAAACAAGACAAAACTTCCCAAGAAAACCAAAGCGAAGTAAAATGGCATATTTAAAAGCTTAAAATTTCATCAGGCAAGCACACCTACTAAGTTAACCAGTTAGAAAAAGCCCAAGACAAACCAAAAACTTTAGACAAACCTCCAGAAAAGGTCACAAACAATACATATCATCATTAAATAGACTAGCAAATTTTAGAAATGCTAATCAAGAAAATAGTTTACATACTTGATGGTAGGATCCCCTATAAAAAGTGAGGGTTTTCAAAGTCTTGAAATGTGTTTGATACATAAGAAATACTTACAACTACTCCACTCTTGGTGACGGTTTCCCGGTATGTAAAATTGCACACTGCCCAAGCTAGATAATATGTGGACATAAGAGGGGTCTGTGAAAAGTGATCTGTAACCCATCCATCTTCTTCAAAAACAGAAGTTTCAACTGGCATGTTGGACAAAGATAAGTAAGTTGCTTGATGTCTGATGCTGATTTTGAAAGTAGCCTTGTAGATGGGCTCATCAAAGCAAGGAAAGGCTTTTCTGGCATGAGTAGGAGAAAACTGCGTAACAGCAAGAAACCTAAAAAAGCAGCAAACAAAAATAAAAAGTAATTACCAACTGTGCACAGCATTTGATTCATAAACATACCAAACAAGACATTGCTGGACTATTGTGGTTTAGAGGGGGAAAATTACAACTGTATAACTGCTGAAAACAATTTAAACAACTGTTTGAACACTGCTTTATCCTTTTTTCACTACTTCTACTGCAATGCAATTGATACAAAGTAATGGTCTACAAATTTCATTCAAATCTGCAGACACCACAATGTCGTTGATGCCTTATCTTGCATCAAACTTCAGGTTCTAGAAGTATCGTTCATCAATATGTGAAAAAAAAGAGTGAGCCGCTAGCGGTTACACAGTGTAAAACAAGCACAGTCCTCAGTTCAAACCAGGATTTAACAGCCTTCGGGGAGTTCACTCTGCCCTGAGACACTGACAGGGCACTTTGCCTTTCTTTGGGCATGAGAACTGACGGTCACACAGTGCACTCAGGAGGGTCATTGTTTTCCACTGCTGATTACTTCTGTATCAGCTGCACGTAGGCCTGGGACACAGTGCTATACAGCACTGCTGTGTCTGTGCACATCCAAAAAAAATTCTGTGAGCTTTGCCAAATTACAAATGTAAGTAAATGATTAAACGAGCACAGACTATTTCACTGTTCTTCTACATGTGGTTTTCTTTTCTAGTGTATTTTATAGAGAACGAATAAATATTTTCAGTTAATGAGTCAAATTATTAAAAGATCTCTAAAGCAGGAAAAGGTATTTATTATGCCACTGTAGAGAATGGGAAGGCTTTAGCTTGACAATAAAATCTGTAACTGTTTACTTTGGAACTACAGAGATCTTAACCCAGATATAGAAAAGGAAACTTTCTGGGTAGAGACTTATACTTACACATAAAGAGAAAACCCATATGCGATGATCTTTTTGCAGAAACAAGAAGTTACACTTCAAAGGTTGAATTATGGGGTTTGATAAAAGTATTTTCTAGAGGCATGCAGAATGAAAAAATGACCATGGGCCAACTATGTAACTGTAAAGGTAGCACATACGTAGGCTTTTTGAGTGGTATTGATTCATGTCTCACATTCCAAGGTTCCATCAGTGGAAATGACCATGCAATTTTAGACACCAGGCAAACATTTATCAAAATGTTAGAGGCTAACTAATCATCTGTTATTCCTCTGAGGGAAGAGGATGGGTGGACAGTTTTGATATAATGAAAATGGTGGCACCTATTATTAATCAGTCTATAACCATTATTCTGCAATGTGATATCCTCTAACACTGAGGAAGAAAATAGGTAGCCCATAAGGAAAATGAAGCATCTAATTAACTTTTTCTAAAACTTCTTGGGTTTTACACATATTTTGGAGACAATGAGGCAATAAATTTATTGAAACGTTACACTTTTTTCTTGATATAGTGCATCTGCACCTGGTAGAACTAGATATATGTTTTCCAGTGAATTATTATTCAAATAGGGATAATTTTTAAAAAATTTGAAAAATTTTTCCACCATTGAAGAATTTATGATCAATCTTATGTCTAAAATAAAAGGCCTTTTTTGGCTAGTACTTATTGAAGGAATTCACTGCACCACATTTTTCTTGTCTTGTTACTAAAACCATAACTCTGCATAAGGCTGCTAAATCTAAGGTAAAAATTTGGTGCCAAGTATTCCAGTGTTAATCCAGAAAAATTCCATATTATCAGTGGATTTGTACTAGTGCAACAAAGCCAAATCAGCCAATTAAATGAAGCAAAGCAAATTAATTTATATGCAAAGTATTTCAAGTGGACCTGATTCTGCATTCTAGTCACACTCTAAGCAGCTACAGACATCAACAGAAGCCTTAAGTGAGCATGGAAAACTGTACTGGCCCGTTATTAATAAAGCAAGAATGATGAACTTTCCTCTGAAATTAACAATTTTAATGAGCTCCAACATACATGTAAATGTATACTCAGGGAATACCATTTATACTGTGACACTCTCCAAATAAGGAAGCTTTCCCCTGCCCCCCTCCCCAGCCTCCCTCTTTAATACTTTTATATTTAATACTGATTAGGCCATTCAAACAATCCCTTCACCAGGTAATAAATCCTGGTAAATGCTTCATCATCTGTATTCTCCCAGACAGGTAGATATATATCCACATAGATGTAACTGTGCAAACACTGGGTGGTCAATATTTCATACTAAAAATACACCAACTACCAATAACAGTGATATTTATAACATGTACATTACTATCAAACATCAATTTGCTTGTTGTGCCATAAAGCAAAACAAACAAAAAGTTAAAACTGCTTCCCAGAAACTAAACATTTATACTTTAAAAACCCAAAAAAACTAAATCCCAAACATTGTCTCTATTTATCCCTGTGTTCAAGTAAAACCAGCAAACTTCTATACCTTAACAAAAGTGAAGAGCAAGCTGAATATTTCATCTATCTCTTTACACACCACTCTGGGCACCAACACTTTTTCTCCAATTCCCAAAAATATGACCATAAAAAGTTTTCCTTTAGGGAATGACAGGCTTGCAGCCTGTCTTCTCTTCATCCCCACAGCAGTACTTCACAGCTGTTTTAATCCCATCTCATCTATTAAAAGAAGACGCGTTTCCTCAACAACCTATCTATTTTGACATCTTAGTTGTTACAAGACAAAAGAATATGTCTGTTTGTTTTGTCTGTGTGATGTAAGAATTTTTTTCCCTTTCATTTATGCCGCAGTTCAATGTTCACTTAAATTATGCCTGCATATTTTTACAGTACTCTACAGTAGCTCTGTATTATATGTCTGTTGATTACTGCCAGTAAATTCTGGCACATAATGCAAAGTAAATTTGTAGCATATCACTTGCATTTTACATCTCAAATACAGTAGAGAAGACCGAAGACAGAAGCTGCTTTTATGCAGCTGTCAACATTTCAGACTGATTTATGACTTTCACCAGTGAAGACCACAGAAACTAACTTTAAGGGAAAAAAAATCATAAGGCGAAGGCATTACTACATGATGCCTCACAGTTACCCAGAGTTATTAGCTCCTCATGTAAAACAAAAGTGAAAAAAATGATGGTTTGGACCCTTTTATAGCAACTTTACTCCAACAAGGCTACTGTATTTTAATCAGATATAAAGATGTCAAAAGCTAAAGCCCTGCTTTAGGAACATCAAAATTTCCTAGAGCATGCAAGAAGCCTGTCTGTCTATCATAATAGAGGTTGTCCACATTTAAAGACCACAAATGGTTATACGTATTACATTAATGGGTTATTAATAAAAATGTGCATTGTTACATTGTAAGAGCACACTCTGACTAAAGAAGTTCCCTGCTTTAGAATGTGTATTATTCACTTTATACTACAGCAAGTCATTAAGCCTGTGCCAGTTGAAAAACACTACTTCTGAAACTATAACCATACAACGACTACAGTTTTAAAAACATTTTAGGGAAAGAAATATAAATGACCTGGTGTAAAGAAAAAACATTGTTGATTTCAATACAGCAGTGCTACCTTACATAACGTAAGGTATCTATCCTCAGATCTTGTATGACTATACTTAGTGTATTAAAAACAAAGCAATTTATATCTGAAAAGTTACACACAGAGTACTGGGAAACACATTTTATATCACCTTCCACCCTGTGTCTTAAATTACTCTGATGACTGAAAAAGTCAATGGGCCTTTTTTTGTTGGTGGTGGTTTTGAAATCTTAACTAGGGAATCTGTATTGAAGCATAGTACAGTAACTCTGGAAAAATGTCACTGCCACACCTATTTGACATTTCAATTACTCCTATACAAAGTCTAAGTACACAAGAATAATAACGGCTTAAATAACTTTTCAGATTTGTAAAGTGAATTATACCCCCTGCTGTTAACAGTATTTTGTTTTCTGATTTGCCCATTTCCATAAAGGTCTGTAAGAACTCCCAATTACCCCAGCCATTCAATCATCCATGATAACAGGCATTTTATCCGCATCTTTTCCTACGACCATGCTTTTTCAAATTTCCATTTTATTTCACTTTGATGACAAATTGCAAAAACTTAATTTCTATCCTGCTTGTAGTTCTAACATCAGACTGTTTAAAACTGTCAGTAATCACAATAATGAAAATATGTTTTAATAAAAGGGCTTTTGACTTAATTTGGTTGGTGAGGATGCTTTTCATGTTTGACTTAGGATTTTTGCCCAGTTCTTCCAACTATAAACTCTTTGTTTCACTCTGCAGTATAAAACAGTAAGATTCAGGAAAAGAAAAACTATCACTACAGGTGTTTCATCTACAGATGTTTCAAGAAAGGATGGCTTAAAAATAAACTAATTCTAAAATGATAAGCCATGGCAGAAACATGAAGTCTATCCTGCCTTTCTTTTCTATTACAACACCTGACTGTGGTTAGAAGACTATTTTAAAAAAGAAAGCCTTTGTAACTGCCTAAACGGGGGCCTCCACAGTGACCTTGACTACCATAACAAGGACCTCGACAGGAACCCAAAGGGCTAAAACATGAGTAAATACAAATCAAGACTGAATCTTGTTCTGCACGAAAACTAGTTAGGTTTGCCCGGTCACAGGGTGTAAACCTACAGCGTCTCAGCTGCAGAGATGTAAACGTATTCACGTTACGTGAAATCACATCCCACCAGATGTGATTTTTTGCTTCAGATAATAGAACAAAATCAAACCAGCATAGAAGTCCCGCTGCTGGCAAGGCTCTGTCACACAAGGGCACACGGCAGCCAAACACAGATGGAGTGTTTATTAAACAGACCCGGAGTCTCCTCTCCGGGCCTGCCCCGACAAGAACCGAGCGGACGGTCTGCTTCACTCTTGCCACCCTTGGAAGTTGGCTCGTTACCCCCGTCCGCCCCCAAGCCGCGCTGGGGCATCTTCTGACCCGCAGACCGCAGCCTTCCCCGCCCCGGGCGGGCGCGCAGGCGGAGCGCTCGGCTCCCCTGCCAGCGGCC
>VZRE01012724.1:205600-216997 GCA_013396775.1 Cephalopterus ornatus | reverse complement strand
AGTTTGAGCATTCGGCGGGAAAGTCGGATTCAAACCGTTACAGTACCTCAAATGTACTTCCCTATAAGCAGACTCTTCACCACTTACTTAGAGAAAATTTTCACACTATGCTCAGTTTTTGAAGGAAGACTCTATGTCTTTCTCTGGAAACTAGAACTGCTTTGATGGCAAAAATATGCATCTTTATTATAAATATAAGGAGCTGGATTCAGCTGCATGCACATAAGCCTCTCATGTCGTTTCAGACAGAGGATTTACAGTCTAAGATGTAGTTGCTGCTTGAGTAAGGCACTGTTTTTCCCTACATTGCCTGTCTCACCTGCTAGCCAAAGGCAGATGTGACAGATATTGCAAAGCATCTCAAAGAGCTATGATACATCTGTAGGCAACTGAATGGAGCCCAAGCAGTGGAATTCAGATTCAGACATCTGGACTGGAATGTCTACCCTCTAAGTGTCTACAGGTGAGCTAGATGTGTAAGCTCCTAATACAGCCAGTGGAGATCTGCTCACTACAATCACGAGACAGTAGACACCTTGGTAAGTTGCCTATGTACAGGCTTCATGTGTGATGCCCAGGGTGTTCCACCTGCCTCCTGCCGCTTCCCTAGAAGGTCAAGGAGCTCCCACAGACCCTCCATCACATCTGCCAGTCAGAAGCAGTTGTCTCATATGCCCAAGGGCATCTCAGGTGGCAACAGACACTCAAGTGCAGACAACGGAATCAACTGTTTACTTACCTAGGTCATACGTAGATGGCCGTACTGTAGACATCTCAATTTAGATGCCTGCATCTGAATCTGAATCTAAATCCCAAAAGGAGTTTTGACTTAGCATCTAATATTAAGCATAAATTTCCATAACTGAAAAGAAAGTATTTTCCAAGCCAGTACATTAACCAGACCTCTGTTACAGAAAGCCTAAAGGAAGTCAGAGGTCAAATTCCTAGAATTTTAACTATATACATAGAACTAGACATTTAGAAGCTTCGCAAATTCCAGTGATGCATATCTATGCACTTCGGTATATTAACTGATGACATCAAATGTGTCTGCAAGCATAGGACTCCAAAAAATCTTCTACATTCTTCTGAATAAAATGCATTTTACAGTAAAGTAAATACACTGGCCAGAGAAGATGATTTTGGTAAAACACTTCAGAATTTATAAGCAAGAATAGAGACATGAAGACTGCACTGCACCATTACAATATTGCAGTTATATGCAAAACGGGACTTATGCGTCTCAGTCATTATATTAAATTGGCACATTTTCCCTTTGATTGATTTAGCCTTTTTTTAAAAATTTATTAACTGTCTTACAGCACATCAACTTATCCCAGAAAATGCATGTTCACATTTGGAAGCATCAAATTTATTTTGAAAAATTGCTTTCACATTTTAAGAAAAGATTTCATTTTTCTTATTGCATTTTAGAGAAATACCTTGCAATAAGAAGAAAACTGGGATTTTTCTTCACATGTGAATGTCTGGTCACACTTTTAGTTTTCAAAGCAGAAAAGCTCTAATTAAGAAACAATTGTGCACTTATAAATGACAGATAAAAGCTTGCAGGAAAACTGAAAAGGCAGCCCATTGGGTTTCTTGGATTTTTCTTAGCAGATTTCTTTGAGGATTTTTTATTTTGGAAATCATCACTTAATCGTTTTTTTCATTGTACATACTTTAAAGAAAATCACCATGATTTTCAACAGTCTATTTATTGTGCTACACATCACGATTAATAATTTAGAAAAATTAAGTTTCTCTAGAACACATTATCAAAGAACACATGCAACTCTTATTTACCAGAAGGATTTTTTCTCCCACAAAATCCACTGATGCACATCCAAGAAACCCCTGGACAGAGCCTGCTGAAGATCTTTTTCACTTCATGTATAAGACTATTCAATTCAAATAATGTGTGCAACGCTGAACCTAAGAGACATTAATGCCAGAAACAACAACTGCACTATATCAAGCCCAGGAAAAAGTAATGGGACTAGAAAGGGAGATTTTCCAAAAATCAGAGTTTTTATTTCATCTGTAATATCGTTGATAAATGGAAACGCTACCATGTAAAATCTCAGCACTTTTTTGGCCGGAAAGGCACTCATGCTAATATAATGAGTCTGGATTACAGAGGTTTGCCAAGCTTAGATCATGTATAGATTAATAATGATGTCTTTTAATGTCTTAATGATCTCTTAATGAAATACATTTATAATGCTACAATTTGGTGAGGACTCACTAACATTTTTCATATCAGAACACTATGTTCAAAGCTAGGTTCTTAATAATAATTAACACATGTATTGTACTTTTTCTCTTCAAAGTGCTCTAGGAATATTAGTAATTAGTTAAAAACCCATGTGCTGGGCGTACGCTATCTGTTTAGGCTCTAAGAGGCCCACAACAATCAAACTGGAGCTAGCCAGGAAAGTCCAAGCAGAAAATAGTCATTTCTTCTGTGTTCTGAAGAGTTTTAGATCAAGGCAGGAAAGACATGTCACAAGATAAATTAAATGCAGGTGGTGGCCACTGCATACAAATACTATTAGACAAATAATATAAACATAGACTACACTTCAAAAAAAAAGGAATCCAGAATATTAAAGCTTAATTAAATTTTTCTTAAAAGCAGTGGAAGAAAAGGCAACCTCTGAAACAGAAGACTCCCCCAAATCCATCTAAAAGCTTATTTTGCTAATTTCTGTTCTGTTCCAAAGTGAGGATTTTAGCATAAGCGATCGGAGGCTTGTGGTGCTGATTCAAAACTTGCTACTACTCAGTATCTGCCACCTTTAGCAAATCCATATAAACCCTACCCATTTGCTCCTGCGACCGGTACCTGGCAGCACAGGGATTAACTGAGCAAAGAAGGGATTGTGCTGGATAAGTTGCTGGGGTTCATCATCTGCCAGACAAATATAGATAAAAAAAGAAATCAGAGAGAGTTGTAGCCAAGCAAGATTTGACCTGAGCACCCAGAGAACACGGTAGCTTGGGAAGAGCGGCCTCTCTTCTCAAATTCACAATAATATGTCTCCCAAACCAAGGAAAACTTTATTCTGAGAAATTCTCCTCGGTGCAAGCAGAAAGGAATCGTTTCATACCATCATACTGCTTTGGATGGAAGAATTAACTAACTCGTGATAACATGAATTCAATTTTGTTTTATATCTGGGAACATTATAGAATTTTGATTTTGACAAATAATTCAAACATACCTTTGAAAACTCATGCAAGAGGTCAGCTCTATATAAAAATCTGTTGTTCTAGTCAGGCTAGATTTTACAGTTCTTTCAGTACCTAGTGCAACTGATGTGTTTGTTTTCTAAGGAGAAACAACAGCATCCTACATTCACAGGGATATTGTGAAGATAAACATATAAAAGATTCATCAGTAATAGTGCTTAAAATAAACCTGTAGCTAGACTTAGTCAGTTGAAATTGTGAAAGATTTGGTTGTCTTCTTATGGTCTCAGTTTCAAGGGGGAAAAAATTCTAAACATTTATATTCAATTGAATTTCAGCAGTCAAAAAAAGTGTTAATTTTTATAACTTCTAATTTCTCTTGCCATTTTTTAGCAATGTAACATTTAAAATAGAGATACTGCAATGTTAATTAATATGAAACCCTATGAAAAAAATCTAATATTAAACCCGGTATGTTTTAGCAAATCATACATTTTTTTACTATTTTATTTGAGAAAGGAAGAATTTGTTGATCAAAGGAATGGCATGAGATATTAAAATAATAAAGGACTTGTTGTAACAAACACCTTTAGTAAACGGCAGAAGCTGAAAATCTGATTATTTACACATTGCACTCACTTGGATTTCTTCCAGCCATATACTGGAATTTCACTTTATCTTATGCTAATTTTTTGGCAAATGTCAGCGTGATGCTTGTGAGGTCTTCAGAAATATGACCTAGAAAAAGCTGATAACAAATTCTTGAACATTCTTGTTCTATTTAAATTATACAGATGGCACAAGAGAAATAGAAGGGGAGGGAGAAGGTTCAAAAATGCCGAGCTCAAGCTGCTGACTTCTGAGTCTGAAGAAAGAACTGACCAATTTCTATTCTTTTTCTTGGAAGCTGCAGTGAGGCCAAGTTTCACGAAGCAAGCCTCGCCCTACCATAGCCACCTCCCTCCTGCCTGCTGAAGAGTCAGTCTCCCCAGTAAGGCAAGCAATTCCAATAGACCTCTGAAATCCAAGGCAGGAAATTCCTTTCAGCACAGCTTTCAGCAATGAAACGGACTGTCAAAACACCTTCCCAGAGGGCTACAGGGCTCCTGCCCAGGAATTAGTGGAGAAAGTTCGGCACTTACATGAGCACAATGCCCCCAGCTCCAGTTCATGTGTAACAAGAGCAGCTTTAATGTACATTTATGCTGAGGCTAGTTAACACTTTCAAACTCAGTGCAAGAATGCCACTTCTGTAACACAGACTGTTTACATGCTACAAATACATCAAATGTAAGAAAATGCTGCTTCTTCTCTAAAATACAATCTAGTGAATGTCCTTCCCAGCTTGCAAATCAAATTGTTTTCTTAAGTAAATACACAGTCTTTTTTATTTCTTACCCGTGTCTTGCATCCATGTCTTGTGTGTCTTAAAGGAAGACCTTTTTATAGTCTTCCCAAAGACCCCAACCCAAGGCATATGCAATCATATTCCACACGTACAGCTGTCAGTATGCATATATGTTTCTTCTGCACTATTTCAGACATAGTAACTGAATTTATTGGCAAATTTGAAAATGTTATTAATTTTAGAGGCTTTTTAAATTCAATTGATAAGGTGGCGCTGCTCACTGGAATTCACTCAAGGATGGCTGAGTGCCGGGATAGGATTCAGTTGCAGAAACATGCAGGAAAGTCCCAGCCAAGGTGTCCCAGTGTGCGTTGCTGTGTCCTGAGATGTTTGGACACCAGCTGCCAGACCAGAAAGTGCCTGATAGGTCCTGTCTCATCTGTGCCAGACCCTTGCAGATGTCTTAGGGGCACAAGGACATCTCAAATACCACTGGATTGCTATGTTTAGACACCTGAATCCAGTTTCCAATGACCTTGCAAAGAGAGTGAACAACATAACTGGCCACAACAGCAAAACAGCCCAGAGCTCAGGAGCTGTGGTAACAGCCTAACCCAACCTCTGTGCTATTCAAAAATAATTGTACTCAAAATAGCAGCTACTTGAAATGTAACCCCCACCAAAAAAACACAAACCAAAAAAAACCCCCAAAATCAAAACAACAGGTTCCCCAAGACTAGAAAGAAAAATAACACAGAACATTACAGAGTATTGCTGAAATGGAATGGTCTGGCTTTATTATTTCCACATAGCTTGTAACTTAACAGGAGTTTGTTGTCAGTCATAGAATCACTGAATCATAGAGCAGTTTGGTTGGAAGGGACTCCAACAGTTTGGTTGGAAGTTCAACTCCCATGCAATCAGCAGGGACATCTCCAACTAGATCAGGTTACTCCAAGCCCTGTCCAACCTGACCTGAAATGTTTCCAGAGATGGGGCATCTACCACCTCTTTGGGCAACCTGTTCCAGTGTTTTACCAATCTCATTAATAATTTCCTCTTTAAACGTAATCTACCCTCTTTTTTTGTCATGTGCCAGCAATCCACAGACTAACATTTGAATCATTGTCATATTTTGTATTTTTAAATAGGTAAGTATGGCAATGCAACAAACAAAGACCACAGTCCCTAGCCTCCTCCCCTCCCTTTCCCCAAATTACATAGTAACTGCACCTGCCTTGGACAAGAATGATAAAACAGAAACTGGAGGGATGTGTCTGTCTATAAGCCAGAAGGAAAGTCTGCCATCTTTTAGAAGCTTGCAAGGTAAAAATAGAGTAATGTTACAGAAATGGAGACTCTCTGCGACGTCTGTGCCCAGGGAACATTCTGAAGGAAGGCATACAGGAAAAGCTTCCCCGCTACTGCTAACTGACTGAAAACAGAAATTAGCCAGAATAATCTTTCCTTCTTCTGTACAGGGGAAAAAAAATGTCTTGTGAAGTCAGAAACACAAGTAAAATGAAAAGGTAGAAGAATTAATCAGAGAATAATGGATGAGCCCATCCAGGAGCTTTCACGCAAAACGTGAGGAAATCTGATGTGCTCCAAATGGGGAAACTGCCAGAAACCATGGCAAAATATCAACAACTGCTGGGTTCCAAGGCCTGTGAGCAGTGGCACCAAGTTCAATTGAAGGCCACTCACTAATAGTGCACTCAGAGGTTGATACTGGGACCAGTACAGTCCTACCTCTGCATTCATGACCTGGACAACAGGGCAGACCCTCAGCAAAACTGGGAGGAGTGGGGAGGACGTGCTGCTATTCAAAGGAACCTTGGTGGGTTGCAGAGGTGGGCACAGAGGAACGTCACACAGTTCCACAAAGAAAAATATGAATCACTGCACCAGGAAAAGACATAATCCCACATGCCCGTGCATGCTGGGGACCAACCTGCTGGAGAGCAGCTCTGAAGAGAAGGACCTGGGTGTCCTGGTGGACAACAATTTTACTGTAAGCCAGCAACAAGTCCTTGCAAAAAAGGAAGGCCAACAGTATCCCTGGGCTGTGCTAGGAAAAGCACTGCCAGGAGGCTGACAGCAGTGACCTCTGTCTTCGACACAGCAGTGAGGCCATATCTGGAATGCCATGTCCAGTGATGGGCTCCCAGTGCAAGAGAGACATCGACTTACATGGGCAAGTCTAGCAAAGGGCCACAGAGATGACTGAGGGATGGATGCCAGGGAAGGCTGGGAGAGCTGGGACTGTTTAACCTGGAGAAATCTCCGGGAGCTCCTATCAATTGTTGTACCTCTCAGAAGTAGGGGAGTAAAGAAGCTGGAGCCAGTGACGTGATAAGAGGAAGTAGGCACCACTAGAAATACAGGAAATAAAATAAAAAATTAAAATATCCCAAACCAACTTTTTTATGGTGAGACTGGTCAAACTCTGGAAGAGGCTGCCTGGAAAACCTGTGGAGTCTCTGTTCCTGGAGAGATTCAAACCTTGCTGGTCACAGCCCTGAACAACCTGCTGTAGCTGGCCCTGCTTTAGGCATGGGGATCAATATAGACCATCTTCAGAATCCCTTCAAATGCCATCCTTTTGTGAGTCTGTGAATCTGTAAGTGTAGTTTAAAAGTGCAGGTGAAAAGTAGAAAACTAAGCACTTTGTTTTGTCTGTCCTATGCTTTACTTCTAAAGTATAATTATATCTATGTACCTACACTTGTCCATGTACTCTATTCCCCATTTATGCTACACTCAAGAGCAGACAGGTTGACCTCTCTTTCTTTTGATGTCTAAACTTCATGTTTGTTTTGGAACTACATCTCTTTCCAAAATTACACAAGCAAATAGAAAATCAAAGTCACCTACTCTGCCCTAAAAAGTACTGCACCAGTATAATGGTAGCAGGGAACAGAGATCAAGGGTTTGAAAATGTTAAAACTTCTTTACATGTAACACTGACATAGATTAAGCAAAAGTTATAAGACATCACTAACTTAAAAGTCAGTCACAGATTTTATTTCACCAACAACAGAGTTTTAGAATATGAAGAATATTGTGCTATTATCAAGATACAGTCACAATATACATGACTTTTTAGGGGATTTAATGTAGCTAAACTTATGCAAAACCTGTTGTAAAGAAGAATAATTTAATATCTTTAAAATGACTGAAGCAGAAATAATTTGAATTTACTATCTGCATAGGGACTAAAACACAAACACTACCACAAGAGGTTTTTGCTGCATATTGACCTCAAGGGTGAAGTAGCTGGTCTCATCAATAACAAGAATGAAAAAGCATGGAAAGGTGTCTGGAATGTTCAACACTTTCCAGTGGCTTATATTTCATTGTCTCCCTCTAATATGCATATGGGTCTGACTGCTTAAAGAGAGACCACATATGAGTAATCATAAATAACAGTTCAGAGTAAAATACACTATTTTGCAAACGTTAAGCAAAAATGTGATCCATGGGGTTTAGGCAATAGTTAGGACTAGAGCTGACTTTTTGCAAGAGATTAAATTCCGTACCTGAGCTGAAGCCTGCACTCTCTGAAAGACCAGAAAATCTCTGGCCAAACACCGGTGTGACTCACGACTTAACAGTTCTCATGGTCAGTTTTAGACAGCAACAGGGGAAGGCACGGGGAAAAAGTTCTCAAATGTACTTATAAACGAAATTTACTTTCATGAAATTCAATGTTTTATTTCATATTACAGTTTGCAGCTATTAAATATGAGGCAGTTGCCGTGTGAGTTGTTCCAGTACACACAGCTGCATTAACAGCTAACTACAAATACATTTTACACTAGTGGGTACTTTCAAGAACCAAATGCCTCTTCAGGAAGTTTCACCAGCAACTTTTTTTTCATGTATTTACGCAGCTTCATCGAGCTCTGTATATATATGCACTTTTTTTCTGTCTCTGCTGCCTGAAAACTAATTTCCACTCATCTGTGGGGCAACACTAACAAAGACACTTCCATCTGTTCCTCGACAGGATTTGCTATCCTGTAACTGTTGACATGTAAAGGGCATTTTATATTTTGATTGGACATTAATTGTGCTTTCTTTGGATTAAGTATTTTAAAATGAACTATGAAAATAGCCTTAAATATATAGGTCATAGCAATTATTGTATTATTTACATTACTAAACAAGTCCACAGCAGATGGTCTCCAGGGCCCTGGCCAGAAGAACCTATATCCTGCAGATTTATTTGGTGCTTGGAGATACTATCAACTGAACTTCTCAAAGCTGTTTGAATGCCATTGTGCCTCTCATTCGAGGCCAGCAAAAATAGTTCAGGCTTGTTTGTTTCAACACCAATACTCCTCAAGGCCTGGTACCTGGCTATATAAAACATTCCTAGTTGAGCCTTGTCAGAGGTCCTGACCCTGCAGTTAAATGAAACAGCACCAGGGACCCTTAACCAGCCAAGGGGCCGCACACTGGACACATCTACACTTGTTGGTACTTGGCCCGAGTCTTCTTTTGGACACGGTGGTACCACTGCGGCCATCAGACAAAATTGTTACATTGTGTTGAGGTTTTTTCATTCTTAAGTGCCTGAAAAATGTAAAGACTATTGCAAAATCCACTGTGATTTCTCTATTTCACAAAACCTAGATTGTATGCAGTGTGAGAGTATGTGATGGGTGAGAGTGCAAAGGCTGCTCGGACAGCTCTGAAGGACGCTCACAGGTCCTATTTTATGTAGCAGTAAAAACATAACCAGGGAAGTAATGCAAAATACTCATGAAAATCTGACCTTACAAAGCACTACCCCAAGCTTTCATAACATCAATTATACTTTTTCCCTATCCCTGAATTAAACTATCACTTAAATGTACTTAATTTATTCCATCCTGAAACAGCAAAATTTTTACGTGCGTGAGCCACCTTAAGCTCACTGTTTTCAAGGGTGCTGTTTGTTTAAGCAAACACTGTGCATGTCCAGAAACTCTGGGACCAGTGCTCTATGTTAGAGGATTCCCATGCTCAAAGTTTTGTGTTTGCTGTATCCTGACTTCATATAGTTAAAAAAAGAATCGCATGAGAGCAATATTATATTATATGATACCTAAAATATACAACCTCCAATCAACTTCCATTTCCAAAAGATTGCAGTTGGCTTTTTTAGTCTTCTAATAGAGGAATACATACTAAAACACTATTGCTGACATTTATGTCAGGAACATACTGAAGGGCATATCACAATGTCCACATGTACCAACACAAAAGGGCATAATGAGACAACCAACACTATGTCAAGTTAATTTTTTTCCACAGAGATGGGGAACAATGACCTTTTTCTACTTACGTTTCCTTTTGCCCACAGACCAGGGTAAAGCGCCTCTTCTACAAAGTGAAAAAGAGTATTTTTTAGGACTTCACTATGGGAATTTAACAACTTCATATCAAATTAAATACACACAGTCATTATTTTAATTTCACCTATGAGCTTACCTGCTGCTGCTAATCAAATTTCATAGAGTTTAATAAAATGTTGTAGTCTGATCAACAGTGGCTCAAGCACCTAGATAATTCTTCAATATATTAAATGCACATTAGACAAACTAAGTTCTGGAATAACAAATGACCTGCAGGACTTGATGTGAATGTTGTTGCAAATAGGAACATGGAAACTGTACTAGATCAGGCCAACAGTCCATTCTGTCTTTGTCATCATCCGACAGCTGTGCTAAGGAAAAGGTAAGCATGTTGGGCTATTTCCCTGCTACAATCTCCAGAACAATGACAGCTCTCAGGGCTTCCTTTACTTTAAATATACTAAGGAGTATTCTCATGTTTAATAATCCATGATGGATTTCCTTCTCATAAATCTGCCTTATCTTTTTGCAAATTCCTGTGAAATTTTAGGAATCTATGACATTTCCAATGAAATTTAAGACTACATTAAAGTACTTTTTGTTTTGAAACTGCTGTCTATGAGCTTATTTTTTTTCCACAGGTTTTGCATTAGAAATTGCAATGAGGAACCACTGCCCATTCAACTTGATTTCACAAACTACTGTCATTATTTCCCCAAGCTTTTTCTCTCATCAGCTTGTCTTCCAACTTTCATTTTATTTAGTGCTCACTAAGTGGAAGAATTCCACATCTGTGAAAAACTTTGGTACACTTTCTAGATTTTTTGTAGTTTTACTGTACCCTTTCCGAGAGGTGAGAATTGCTAAACCTGCACACTCCAGAAAAGCAGTGAGCACATCATCATCACACGAGGGTGTCCGGTGAAGGGCAACAAGGTTCGCGAAAGGTCTAGAAACCTGTTTTACAAGGAACGGCTGAAGGAGCTGGGTTTGTTTAGTCTCAAGGTGGTTCAGGGGGGACATTATCGCTCTCTACAACTACCTGACAGGAGGTTGTAATGAGGTGGGGGCAGTCTCTCATTGCCCACAGTGACAGGACAAGAGGAAATGGCCTTTGCCTGAGACAGGGGAGATTAGATATCAGATCTAGATTAGATCTATTATTATTAGATCTATCTATTAGATATCAGATTAAATATTAGGAAAAAAAATGTTCACTGGTAGCGTGGTCAGACATTGGAGTAGGTTGCCTAGGGAGGTGGTGGAGTCACCACTCCTGGAGGTGTTTACGAGGCATCTGGTGCTGGGTGATGCGGTTTAGTGGTTGAGGGGTTCCAGTGGCTGGGCTGACGGCTGGACTGGATGATCTTGGAGGTCTCTCCCAACCTTGGCGATTCCACGATTCTGTGATTCCATCCTTCAAAGACGTTGAGGGACGACCGTGAACGGACGGTGCCATTTCTCGGGAAGCCTGGCTTATTTTGCTCTTCCAAAAGCATCTTTTTTTTT